>PYUH01000656.1:505956-560659 GCA_016808085.1 Suaeda aralocaspica | reverse complement strand
TATTATTATTATTATTATTATTATTATTATTATTATTATTATTATTATTATTGTCTTTTTCTATAATCTCTCTTCATCTCTTTCTCTCACCTAATCTATCTTCCTCCTTCAACCTTCAAACCTCATTAAAATCCCAAAACCTCCACTTTCAATCCCCCATAACTCACTACTCACAACTCCAAATCACTCGAAATTTTGACACAACACTCCTATCACTCCCCTAAACAATCTCTTGGAGTCAAATATCACTCCAAATTTTGACACAACACTCCTACCACTCCCCTAAACAATATCTTGGAGTCAAAAATCACAAAAATCACTCAAAACTACTTCCCTAGGGTCTAAATATTTCAAACTTAGGAGTGCTTGATTTTGGGTTTTCTTCTTCAAATTTCTTGCAATTTCTTGCTCCATTGCTATTTAGTAAGGTATAACTTCCTTTTTACCCATGTTTTGTTAATTTTTATGAAGTTTTCATGATATCTAATTTTTGGGTATTTTTATTACAAATTAAATTTATGATCTTAAACTTGATTATTGTTGTTTATGGATGTTTTGTTGTTGTTTTTAAGCATCAATTTCATATTTAGAGTTGTGAATTTTGAGTAATTTGAGGTTTAGAATTGTTTTTATTAGTAAGGAATTGTTGAAATTTTTGATGATTGTTGGTGATTTGAGGCGATTGTGTTAGCTTAAATTCATGTTTTGAATTGTTTAGAATAATGTTAGTAATGTTATGATGTTGTTATCATGCTAAGCTTTGTTCTAATTGTTATGATGGAATAATTAGTAGCTTCATGCTTTGTTTCGGTAACAAAAATTCAATAAGAAGTTGCTACTAATCTTAGCTAATTAGTTGATGTTAATGTAATTTGATGATGGAATTGTGTTGGATGAGTGAATTTGTGCTTAAATATCATTGGAATTGGAACAACAAGGTTTTTGTGGACTTTTGGTGGATTTTGAATTTGTGATGAATGATTCCTTTTAATGCATAGAATTGTTATAATGCTAGTATGTTAGAGTTGGAATTGGTGATAATGAGTTATGATCATGATTGTGTTTTCATGAGAATTGTAGTTCTCAAGGGAGTAGTTAATTAAACAAACGTGTCATGTCGAATGTTCCGCTCAACTTTGTTTGTAATTTGAGTTGTTTGATGACTAAAATTCTATTTGCATTATTAGATGGCCGTGAAACTTAAGCTACTTGCATTATATGATTTCTATGATGCCTTCTTATCATGATCTTATTATTGATGCTCTCAAATTATTAATACGGAATTCTATTTCTTGCTTTTCTCAGGATTATTCTTTGTAGGGTAACGAGGAAGACCATTGGAAAACAGTTCGAAGGAGGCCCGAAAAAGTCACAGAAAACAGGAGCATCGTCTTCGACTTCTAAGGGGAAGCAACCCTCTTCTTCTACAGCACCACCTCCTAATAGACATGAGAGACAGAAGAAGTATGAGAAGCTCTCCAAAAGAACAATAGGATCGACAAGATTCTTCCACAAGGAAACTTGTGATAAATTGGGAATCATTGACCAAGTGATGTGGATGGCATATAGGAATGGATGGGGAAACTGGATCAATGCCACCATGACAGGTCCAGACGGCAAAACTTAGCAGGTGCCCCGTGCCCCACACCTACAAGGAGCTCACCCTCGAGTTCCTCTCTAGTTACCACTTTTGAGTGACCCAGGAGACCCCTTCAGCTAAAAGGATGGGGCACATCAATTACACTATCTTTGGGCAGTACTATGAGATGGATGTTGATGAATTGAATGAAAGGTCCCTGTGGAACCCAGGAAACACAATTTGGTCAACTATAGAACATGAGTGGGGCCCTTACTTGGAAGGGGCATGGTGGGATAGAATCACAGATGGCAGTGCTGCATATACTTCCACTACAGCGAAAGCATAGGAGGTCCAACATTCGGTCCTCCGATACTTCCTTAGATATCTGATTTAGTGTGTTTCCTCCAGAGGAGAGCTCGGGCAGGTGTACCCGGACGAGATCAGGCTATTATGGATGGTTGTAGAGGGATACGCCAGGCAGCCTCTACATTTCATGAGGTCGTCGCAAACCTATCAAAAATAAAAACCTAACAAAACCTCCTAATAATATAGTAGGGTAAGTTAGGGTTGATCCCACAGAGAAGGTTCAATTAATTAACGGTCGCTATGAATAAAAATTTGTAGAGTCGAGAAAAGCAAGGAAGTTGATTGATCTAAAACTATGACTAATGAAATAGAAACTATTAATAAAAAGACTCTAGAATTAAGTATTCCCACTAATATGAACTAAAGTAATACTTAATCGCTTCTCCAACTAATTAGAATAAACTCCACAGGATAGATGCGCCCTAAAAATATCAAGAATTTCTTTCGATCAATTAATGGCTTCCCTAATAATGCAATCGTACCTATTTTCATGGAGTCATGCATATTAAAGACATTGAGAATAGCATCCTAATAATCCTAGCAGGTAATATTCACTATTTTCATGTCAATAAAACCTACTTTTGATTAAGGTTCTAAAATCAATCAAGAACCAACCAACTTTTGTTGCGAACCTAATCACATTCAATAAATAGTATTTGTAGTCAAATATTGATAACAAAACCAACCTTAACAAAGATGAATAACAAACTAAATAAACAGGAGATTTTGGATTAACTCATAACATACAATTCATATTAGGGTTCACCTTAACCGTAGATAAAAACACTAAACATAAATTAAACAAAAGACATTAAAAGAATAATGAAGAACAAAAGAATTGAAACATAAATGGTTACTTGAAACCAAATTAAGAGATTAAAATAGAGTAATATTGATGGAATACAAAAGCTAACCTCCAAAGGAAAAACTATTCTCCTGCTGCGTAATACCGCTACGGAGGAAAGTGGTACCCTCCCCTTTAAACATGTTTTAATTCATATTTATACATCCTTGCTAATGGGCCTTAAAACATTAATATTTATATTAATATTAATATTAACATTAATTAGCAGTTAACCTAGATTAACGATTGACTCATAACGGGCCATCTTGGCCTCGACTAATAGGCGCTGGGTAACCAGCGGCCAAAATAGTGACATTAGCGACAATTCTAAAAGAGCCAGCATGCGCTGGCTCTGACTCTTATTCGCTGGGTTGATTTTGAAGAGTTGTAACTTGAGTTCTAGGCATCGAAATAGGGCGTGTGACCTATTGTTGCGAAGCTCTATGAATCTAGTTTCCAAGGCAACTTTACTTGCATCAATCCAATAATTATATCTTTAGGTAGACCAAATAGTGAGCATTGGTCAAGCTGAACTTTCACAGACATCTAAATTTCTTCACTTTTAGCTCAAATTCACCTCAACAAGCTACACCATCACCCTTATGGATTCAAAATAGACATCATGATGATAATCCTCGAGTTAAAGGTCTATAATCTTTAACTCTTTAATTATAATTATCCGCTTCACTTAACCTCGCTCCAAAAGCTTCCAAATAGCAACAAAACTATCTAAAACTTTAAGATAACCACAAACGAAGCATAATAAAGAACAAAATGAATAATTCATGAAATAAATACCTAAAATACAACTATATAGACCTAATATGCTCTAAATATGCGCCTAAATATGCCAAACATTTCGATATAAAAGTGAGTTATCAACATTACAACTTCGGGTTTTTCCTAGCTCGTCGGTTTGCTGAAATTGCTGAAGGAATAATTAACATCGGCACAATTTACATTGGTGGCATGATCACATGGCTAGCCTACTTCTTGGGCCATGTGGAAGACATTCACAAGCTGCACCCTATAGAGGAGGACCCATATCATTATTTCAGTGCCCTCAAAGCTGCTAACTTCTTGAGACATTACCGAGAGAGGTTCTTCAGTTGTGTTAGGAAGATTTCTTGGTGCTACCTACCTAGTGCCTATGTTAGCCTACCCTATTAGGAGCATCTCGATGGAAAGAACCCTTGGAGGATTCCACCTGATAACATTCCACCTCAGCTTCCAGGCGGACTCCGGAAAGAGAGCGGTTCGGATGGTGAACATGATCAAGTAGGCTGGCGGTTAAGCTCCACCTTAGCGCCAGCCAGCTCTACCTCAGTAAGAGCCGCCCAGACACAGCTATGCAGGTTAGTATTCTTCTACCTTTGACATGACAACTCTAATGAACCACCTTGATGATATATACCTATATAACAAGCAGCAGTTCGATTGGCTTGACCATTCACTCAGAGGACTCCGCACTGATGTAAATTTACTCCAAAGAGTCTAGTGGAGGGAGCATTTGAGCAATGTCGAGGCAGGGACAGTCCAAGGGTTTCCGAACCATCTAAACTAGTCTCCAACTTATGACCCCAACACAGAGCCTACCTCTTACCCCTACCAGCCATTATATGACCAGTAGTACTATTCTCAATACTGCGCCCCTGGTTAGTAGAGCTCGGATTCATCTCCTCCCTTTCAATCTTCATGGATATTTTCTCGGGACGGGATATTGTTCGGTTTATGGGAGGATCTATCTCTTTTGTACATATGTAATTAGTTTTTTTAATGCTTTGAAAGAAAAATGAAAGAATAAAACACAAAAAAAATTAGAAAAATCAGGAAAAAAAAATTAGTTTTATTTTGTTTTAACCCCTTTTTCTTTGCTGTTTGGTTTGTTCTTCTTTTTTAGGTTTGATTTCGAGCAAGATGTATTTCTGGATTTGGTGCTGTAGTGGACTCTTGTTTGAGATTGAGTTTGGTTTGGTTAGATCATTTTAACTCTTCTCTTCTTTTCATGTTTGTGTGCTTTAGTTTGTTTTCATTGCGTTCTTAGCTTAGTTTTATTGTTCTCGTAGGATTTTTGCATGGTTTGTACTACTCATTAAGAGTAGGTGTTTACATGTGACAAAAAAAAATGTACTGTTTTTTTAGGACTAATTCTAGAGAGAGTATTAATTAATAAATAATTCTCGTCCCAGCTTGAGTTTTATTTTGAGGAATTGACTAATTCTGTACCCCTTTTCTTATTTTGAAAACTTTATAACTCTTGACGGCGGATGGATCCACATGTGTGATTTGCTTGCCATGACTTGAATTTTAATTGTTGGACTTCCTTGTATTAATCAACTCTTTCTGATGTGGCACGCCATATCATGCCACGTATAAATATAATAGTGGGCCACGTGTCCTATTTATCTAGCAAAATTGCCAAGTCATATTCTGTCTATGGTCTGCATAGACGGCTACGTGTCACCCTTGAAATCGTGCCACGTGTTCGCTTTAAAGAGGAAATGCTATTTCGTGCAATGGGCCAAAGGCCTAAAGTTAAAGAGGCCCAACAAGGGCTCATAAAGGCACAAGCCAATCACCAAGGGACAAGTGTCCCAAAACCCTAGGGCACCCTTGGTGATCTTGCCTATAAATACCCCATGGGGCATTCATTCATGGACATTCAAAAACATACAATTCTTACATAATACTAGAATTTCTCTCTCTATTATCTCTCTCTAGTTTAGCATTGTTAATTATAGTTATTTAACTCTAATCCTCCCACATATACTTACTTAAGCATCGGAGGGGGAAAAAATCCTACAAGGATTTTGTTCCCTTGTTTTGCAGGAACCAAGGTCCGAGCTGACGGAAGTGAACAAGCCAACACCTGTCCATCGGAAGTGTAGCTCTCTAGTTCCCTCTCCAAGTATTCCATTGAAGTGACCCTGCCAGGAGATCATTCTACATCATTTAGCGTCGTCTGAGGGGAGGGCACCTGAGGATGACATGTGGTTCACTTCCAACCGAGAATGAGACTCAGTACCTTGATCAATCCGGGAACTATGAAACCGGACAAGTTACTGGCTCTCTTAAGGGGAAAACAGTGGAGGATCAACCCGTGACTATGGGTCAACTCAAGGGTATCTTGGAAGGTCTTCAGGAGTCCTTTACGGATGCTCTACGGGAGCATTCCTCCAAGAGAACTCATGAGGAGGTTAATCCCCATCAGAGAAAGCTTAAAGGAAAGTTGAATGAGAAAGATCAAGGTGAAGGAAAACTAACTTTCCAAGAGAAAGTAGAATGAATCAAGAAGGAAAGAACTCCATTTAAAACTCATTGGGGCACACTCAAGAAGTATCCTGTCACTCCTAAGTATAAACCAAAACGGGAGGTGGCAAAAGGACACACTGAAATAAGCAGGACAAGATCCAATGCTACAGAATTCATTGAATTCAAGAAGTCGTTAGCTCATGATGCTAGAGAGTATCTTGAGGCTAAAAGAACTTTGAGTAAAGATGCTAGAGAAGTCATCAATGGAATGAGGGCATCTAAAAAAGATGCAAGACAATATTTGAACTCTAAGCGAGCTCAACGAGAACAGAGTCGCTCTGACTCGTCGGGTTCATCTACAACCATGGAGATTTCTGATTCACAGCACTTCACTCTTGAATCGGATAAGCGTGATGATGAAGAGAATTTGAGATACAAGATTGAGAAGAAGAAAGCTGAAAAAGCTAATCAGGCTAGAAGAGAACAAATGATCAAATACTGGGAGAACAGGGTGAGACCACAGGAGCTTTACATGGCCAAACAGGTGACCAAAGATCCTATGGGGATCATTGGAGACAAGATGGGTTCCATGTCCATAAATTGGAAGACCCCCTTCTCTACACCCATTATGATGGCGCCTCGCCCAGTTAAATTTAAAATGCCCAATGTTGAAGCTTTTTATGGAACACACTTTGCCGAGTTGAACGTACATGGTCACAAAGGAGGGAAGTCTAAAGAGATACTAATTAACTTCCTAAGGGAAGAGACTTCCTATGAAAGGAAGTCTAAACATACTTCCTAAGGGGAAGTATGATCCTAGAGTTTCCTAAGGGGAACTAGAATGACTTCCCCTCCTTGTGCCATTCTGTGTTCAACTCGGCAAATAAGGAAGTCAAGACCTCCCTCTTTGCCGACTTGAACGCATATGGACACAAAGGAGGAAAGTCCAAAATATTCTAACTTCCCACTTGGGAGGGACTTCCTATAAAAGGAAGTCGAAACATACTTCTTAAGTGGAGGTAAGATTTTAAGCTTCCTAAGGGGAGGGAAGACTTCTAATAACTACATCTCTCTAGATGAACGTAACTTCTTAAAAAAGAGAAGTCTAGATACTTTTTGGGAAGTTTTTAAAGCAAAAGGTTAAGAAAACTAATTATATAACTTCCCTACTTAGTGTCCACCTGCGTTTAAATCGGCAAAATGGGAAGTCACCAAGTAGGGAAGTCTCTAATAACATCCCTAAGAGGAAGTGTTTTTATAATTTAGCTTCCCCATTTAGTGCTCACTTGCGTTCAAGTCGGCAAAATGGGAGACACTAAACAAGGAAGTCTATAAGTATGTTAAACAGGTTATACTTCCCAAAGTCTTAACATAAGGAAGTATAAGGGAGAATAAAAGTACATAATTGGAACTACATAAACAAGACAAAGATTTGAAAAATTGCAAGGATAGGTTACCTGAGTCTTCCCCTTCTTTGAGGAAGTGTCTTTTCCCAACCTTTGAGAGACTTGCTTCCAGAAGTCTTTTTGATTCATGTCCCCTTTCTTGAATGGAGGAAAGTCAGCAAAAGCTTCTTCTGCAAAAAAAAAAAAAGACATTTGGTTAGGTAAGTGAAGAAAAGAACAAAGGTTTAGTGTTAGATTGTAAGACAAGAACTACCCTGGTCATACTCATCCCCATAAATCACACCAGTAGCAATGAGGAAGTTGCGATCTAAGAAGAACTCGCTAAAGGGGATCCAATTGTAGGGAACTGTCAAAAATTGCTTCTTGATTTCCACTGTGGTAGACCTAAAATAATCTAAGTTTTGTTGCTCTGAATCACTCAATCTAGGAAGCTCAAAGGATCTTCCTAGGCATTTGGGAAAAGGAGTCCATTTCTTCAACACTTCCACTAGTGTTCTGTCACGAGATCTCACAAACATGAAATGGTTTCTCCAGTTGGGAACTTTTATTAGGTTTCTCCACACAAGTGATGAACCCCTCACTATTTTTTAGATAGAACCACCCAATTTTGCAGTGGGAAGCTTTAGAGAGATGATGAAGATGAAGGAAGACCTTAGAGGAAGCTTTCACTCCTCTAAGGCCACAAGAAGTCACATAAGACATGATACGAACCCAAGAGTTGGGGGTAAGTTGACATAAGCCAATGTCATACTTTTTGAAAAGGTTGAAGATGAATAAGGAAGTGGGGAATCAAAGCCCAAAGTCGATAACTTCAGTGTATACGGGGAAGCAACTTCAGGGGCATCCAGGATAGTATCTCTCTTGTTAGGAATGATCATTTGGAAGTATTCATTGTTAAAGATCAGGTCACTACTCAATTTGTCTTTATTTACACTATCTACATACTCGTCAGAAATGACTACATCATCAGCACCAGGATAGGCACCTCTCTTCTTGTTAGGCTTGTAAGTGGTAGCTTTAGAAGCCTCTCTTTTTCTAGTGGGGATCTCCCTTATCTCCCCTCCAGGAGCTTCCTGTTCAGAACCAGCTTCCTCTCTTCCCTCAACCTGGGGAGTAGGATCTTGCTGATCAAGAGGATTTACATTATGAGACTTCAGATGCTCGAACTCTCAAGGTGGTTGTTTCTTTATAAGCTGTTTGTTTGGTTCTTGCCATTGTTACTTCCTGAACAGGAAGAGAAGGAAGTATGAAAGACCCAGACAATAAATGATCAAGAATGAAAGGTGATTGAGTCCCTACAGAAGAAGTAGTACGAGGAGAAGGAAGCAATTTAATAGAGTTCTCATTATTATTTGGGGAAGAAGAGGATGAAGAAGCCATTGACAAAGATTTAAAGGAAAATAAAGACAAAGAAGTAAAAGAAAAACAAGAAACAAATTGAAGAAAAGGAAGAAGAAGAATTCAGGTAAATACCTGAAAAAGAAGAAGAAAAACTAGGATCTATAATTCACGCCGGAAACCACCGCACCAACTCGTCAGAAATCGCCTCTAAAATCTTTTGAGAGCTTGAGAGGATTCTTGGAACTTTACCGAGAGAAAGTGAAAAAATGATTGAAAATGATTGTGAAACAATCATTTTCAATCCCTCATATATGTAAGTTAAAGAGGGCCAACAAGGGCTCATAAAGGCACAAGCCAATCACCAAGGGACAAGTGTCTCAAAACCCTAGGGCACCCTTGGTGATCTTGCCTATAAATACCCCATGGGACATTCATTCAAGGACATTCAAAAACATACAATTCTTACACAATACTAGAATTTCTCTCTCTAGAATCTCTCTCTAGATTAGCATTGTTAATTATAGTTATTTAACTCTAATCCTCCCACATATACTTACTTAAGCATCGGAGGGGGAAAAAATCCTACAAGGATTTTGTTCCCTTATTTTGCAGGAACCAAGGTCCGAGCTGACGGAAGTGAACAAGCCAACACCTATCCATCGGCAGTATAGCTCTCTAGTTCCCTCTCCATGTATTTCGTTGAAGTGACCCTATCATTCTACATCACTTTCAACCTTGCTTGGGTATTGGACTTAAACTGTGTTAACGGGAGGATTTGAGCCACTTTTGTTTATAATGTTATTCATTTTTCTTTCTTGTGTGCTTAGTTCCTGGTTCAGTTATGATCTTGGGTTTGCCATTAGATTCTAGTGGCTTTAGTTGTAGTTTTGTGGATATTGCGAATGATGAAAGGCTTTCATTTCTTTTAGAAGCCTCTAGAGTTTCATGTTTTAGTCATTTCCATACATATTTTTCCCTTGATCTCATGTTGAGCTTTTACCCTTTATTTGTATTTTTACCCACATTACAGCCTTATTAGCTGTGCTTTATTGTTTGTTATGATGCCCAAGTTTGGTTTGGGGGAGATTTGGAGTGGTTGTGATGTTGTTGATGTACTTCTAATAGATGTTTTGGAGGATTGTTGGTGAAAACTGTTGGAATTGTTGTTTAGTGAGGTTTCTATGATTACAAGTTTCTCATTTAAGGCTTTGCATACCAATCTCTAGGTTGTTGCAAATTAATTGAAAATTCTATTCTACTTATGGCCTAATTATTTATGTGTGATGATTCTGTTGATTGTATTTAAACAAAGGCAAATCATTAAGAGTCTTGAACCTAGAATTTGATTATGCATGAAGATAATAAGTGGAAAATTTATAAAAGCAAGATAGTTTCAAAAGTTGAAAAGGAATGAAAGAAAATGAATGAAATTTCAAAAAGGGGGGGGGAGTAAAGAAAGAAAAATGAATGAATTCATGAAAAAGAAAGAAGTTGAAGCTTGTGAATAGTTGGTTGTTTTTGTTATTTATAAGAATTATGGAGTTGATGTGAATTGAAAAGAAAAGTTTGGTTTGGCTTGGTTGGAATTGGATGTTGGAGAATGTTGATGATTACTGTGTAGTTGTTGCATTTTTCCTTGGTTTTACAAGCGTACCCCTTATTCCACCATATTATCCCAAATTTTATCCTACCTGTCCCCCTAGCCATGTTACAAGCTTATAAAAGTCCTTTTTGATCTTCGTTGTAACACCCTGGAATTTCCTAACTTTCTACTCTATATTTTTCCGGAAAACATATTAAGAATATTGAAGAATTATAATTATTAAAACTCCTAATAACAGAAAAAACAAAGTATTACCACCATCGTGATAACAGCTAAGGCATTTATCAAGGTACTACAACGAAAGTCTTAAAACCAAAACCAATTTAAAACTAAACTTAAAAACAAATCTCAAAACCAAATTCAAACCAACATCCAAAATAAAAACCAACTCAAAACTTTATTACACTTCGAAACCATTTTAATGGCCCTTAAAAACCAAAACTAGAAACTTTGAAAATAAAACAACATCCAAATAAAAGTTAGTACTTTAAGCAATAAAATTAAAACTACAAAACTACACAGCAAGCGCTCTCACTCTAGCCCAGCATGAAATGACATATGCCTACTTGTACCTGTAGCTTTTCTTATTCTAG
Organism: Suaeda aralocaspica; assembly: GCA_016808085.1. Taxonomy (NCBI): domain Eukaryota; kingdom Viridiplantae; phylum Streptophyta; class Magnoliopsida; order Caryophyllales; family Amaranthaceae; genus Suaeda; species Suaeda aralocaspica. The sequence continues at coordinate 549,675 of PYUH01000656.1, read as the reverse complement.
ACAACTACTCACCAACAAGTGGGTCATTATAGGGCCAAGTCCAAGACAAAGCCATGTACACAAAACAAACAATCAGCAAAGCTGAGTATATAACTACTAAAGACTATTCAACAAGAACAACATGAATTAAAACATTCACACAACTTACCTTTGACAACTCTTCACCTATGCATAGACTCAATAAATTAATTATTATATTTAAACTTTGGATAATGCATCGAACGGGTTTCCTTTCCTTTAGAATCGCCCTACTGGGCACCAACTTGGGAGCAACTCCAAGAAGGTATTACCTATGTCACATAAAGTGACGGAATTCCAGCGCATTAAAAAATATAAATGAGTACAACGTCTTGTACTCCAACTAGAAGTCATAGATCAATGTTCCATACGACTCCCCCCATTGTTCATACTCAAGGTATATACGTTCCAAGAGTTTTGATGTGAATCCTCTTACACTTTACGTGATTAACCGGTTTAACAATGTTATGACTCACATACAACATCTCTAAGAGTTTTGATGCGAATCCTCTTACACTTTACGTGATTAACCGGTTTAACAATGTTATGACTCACATACAACATCACATAAAAACATGCATCAAATCAAGCAAGCTCTATTAATTATCTTCAATTTAAAATGATTCAAAAATATTCTCGTGCATGTCCTTTATTTAAAATGAACTTCCTTTACCACTTATTAACTGTGAGTGGCTAACTATTTACTTTCACCTTGACCACACATTACACTGTGAGTGGTAACAATTATAAAACTAGTTCCTCATTAACTCATTTTAATTATGTGAATAAAAATTCACAAACTACCTTTCTTGTTGATTAAGTAGCTAACCAACTTGACTAACTTCCTCTCTTTATTAATAAGCTATTGGCCAAATTAAACTGATCATAACTTTCAATTCCAATTTAAATCTTGTAGAATTTATATTATTAACAATATGGAATGTCAAAATAATATAAAATCATGCTTCTAATAAAACTTGTCATGCACGTCAATTCATAAACCGAACAAACATAACAACATATCATAACATAAAGGATCATCCAAGCATGAATTATAGTTCTTATGTTTGACTTTAGTACTTACGTACCTTGTGAAATAGTGGTGATCTGCCACAACTTCTAAAAGTTGACTAATTTGAAGTCTCCTACATAGAGAAAACCAAAACAAAAATTAAACCTTGTTGACTAAGTTCTACAACAACTCTAAACTAACTTTCTATATTGGAAACTTGTCCAAAACATTCCTATATGGTCTCTATTCAATTCCATACTTCAATTAAATTTTTCCATTGCAAGATTACTTGATTTTTGGGACTTATTTATACTTTATAAAACCTCAACACACATTTTATGTCACTTTAGAAAAGTGGACAGCAATTTAAAATAGTCAAAACTCCAAGAAAAATCTCAAAAACAACACAAAACAATCATACAATGTAATACTTAACCTATATGATCAATTCATGCTAATTACATATTTTAGAATCCTAATTATTCACTTTACAAAATCTGGACGACATGTTAAACATGCTTAAAATCACTTTTAAACTTCATGAAACATACTAAAAAATCATATGTAACATTATAGAATTAATATGTGATCATACTAGCATAATATGAACACTTAAAACTTATTTTAATTTGCTTTTATAAAAAAAATTCAGATTTATTAATTAACTTTAAACTCATAGAAAACTCATAAAAATATCTTAAATTCATGACAAAACTCTTTTGCAATCTACTAACATCATTATGAAGCCCATCTATGCTTTAGAATAATTTTTCATAAGCCAAAACATGATCATAATATTTATTCTATTGAATTTCATGACTACAAATTTTGGACAACAATTTATTTTATGTTTAATTAAAGCCTTTAAATATCAAACTAAACTTCATAAAATCATCATAAATTCACCCAACAACAATTCATGATCATAATATTGAAGTGTAAATCATTAAAACTCATAAAAATCAAGAATTTCATTACTTTAAAAACCCTAATCTAGAGTTTTATGAACAACAAATTAATTCAGGCTTTAAAACAAATCATAACTTCATAAAACATGATTGAAACTTAAAAAATCATGATTAAAAATAAATATAAACATGAATTTGCAAAATTAAATCAAAAAGAAAGAAGAAGAAATTATATATATAGGTTCGAAAATACCGGACAATGGGGAGGAGCGAGGAGGCTCGCGGTGGCCGACGACCACAGGCGATCTGGCGGCGGCAGGGGGGTCCGACGAAGCTCCGGCAGGCGCACGGGAAAAAAAAATTTCTTCTTCACAAAACTGAACAGAAATTTTTTTTTTTCGGACTTTCTTACTCTCTCTGTTTTTTCTCTCTCTTTCTCTCTCTAAATTTTGGAATCCTAAGGCCCTGTTCTCTTCAACTTATTTTTGCTTATCTAAACTTATTTTTGCTGAACTGAACTTATCTGAACTTATTTTTACTAAATTGAACTTATTTTTGCTTAACTGAACTTATTTTTGCTGAAATCATTAACAATTTATTAAGGATTAAAACTGATTTTTGCTGAAAAAACTTATTTTTACTGATCTAAACTTATTTTTGCTGAACTGAACTTATTTTTGCTGATCTGAACTTATTTTTGCTGAACTGAACTTATATTTGCTGAAAATAAGTAAAAATAAGACGAGGAGAACAAGGCCTAAATCACAAGTATGAAAGATGAAATCTGAAAATTGGGTTTTAAAGGGTATTTATAGGCCCCAAAGTAGGATTTGGTGAAGCCCATAATTATCCTAAATAGTGAAAAATACTTTTTATGCCCTTGCCTTAAAATAAATTAGGTAACTCTTAAAAATTCTATTTTTAGGAACTTTTCAAAAAAATGTATAAAACATAAAATATTATTTATAAACACAAATAATTATTTTTAATTAAAATTCATTTAAATTCTTTTGTTTAATATTCTTATTGAATACAACTTTTCAATAAAAATATTAAAATTGCAAGTATAAAACACAAAAATGACTCCTTAAAATACGTGAAAATATGGGGTATTACGTTCGTGCACTTGCTATGGTTGTTGTGCAGTGAATCCTTTGTCAAGCTCGTAGAGTATAAATTGCATTTCGAGTCGACATTTAGGATGAGTGGATACCCTTAAAAACTTGCATGAGGGTGTGAGATGTGGGATTTGGGTTCCTAAAATTTGCATTTAAACACATTTTGCATTTGCTTTCCATATTTGGTTGGGAGGTGAGGGTTAGAGCTTCATTAATATAAGCTCATCCTTAAATGTGTGGAGTAACCACCCGTGAGCTAATCTAGTCATTGATCTATTAACCTTGCTTGTTTGGTTTTGTTTGACTCGTATGTAGGAAGGATGTTAATTGGGTGCTTGATTGGTTGGCTTTGATCCATGTGTCTTCGAATGTTATCTTAATTTATAATGAATATTTTGTTTTTCTACGGTGTAGTCAATTTAGTGTGTTTGCTCGGGACGAACAAAGGTTCGGATTGGGGAATTTGATATACATCTTATATATAGTGTTTTCCCTCCTTTTTTGGTTGATTTTTATGCTTAATAGTTGAGTTTGTGGTTTTATTTTGGTTGAAATATCGTTCCTTGGTATTAGTTTATGATTTGGATGATTTTGATCGGTTTTAGTTGATTTTTAGAGCTTTTAATGTTAATTCTTTGCTTCCTCGGTTATTAGGCGTGGTTTTTGGTTTGTTTCATGTGTTTTAGGAGCGTAATAGGGAGTTATGAGTCAATATGAGCTTAAACGAGTCAAAATAGCCTTGCCTCGAGATGCGTGCCAAGGTATGAGAAGCTACAAACAGCAGTTGAAAGATTCGAGCGAAGAATCTAAAAGATCGTCAAAATGCTGCTTCAGAGTGCTCATGCAGGCGCATGGGCCAAAAGGCCCAATGAGCTATGGTGGCGCAACATAAAATAGGCCCTTGAACTTTTGCTGGAAACGCTAGTTGCGGGCGCAGGGAAGGAATGTCTTTTATTCCCTACGAGTGCAAGCCTCCCGGTTTGCGGTCCGTTGGTTTTTCTCTGCGGTTTTGTTGTAGGCTTTGTTAATTAGGCCCGATGATTAGTATATAAGGCCATGATGTTTGTGGACGGCGTTCAACTAGTTTTTTAGCACTTTTTAATTTTAGAATCCTAATTAGCTCTCTAATGACTTTCTCTCTCTGGAATTCATAGATTAGTTTATTAATTACTCTTTGAACTCAATTCAATTCATTTTCAATTCATGCATTAATTTGGTAATTTCTTTCCCTTTTCCTCTTCTAGTTTTTAGTTTTATTGTCTAGTTTAATTTATGTGTTAGATTAGTATTTGTTTTGAATTGTTTTGTTGATTAGTTTAATTCTAATAATTAGTTCATAGATTTATTATTTGTTATTTTTTATGTTCATGAATTATGTTTTATTATTTGATTTTTGTTTTAGTTTTCATAAGTATGAGTGAGTAGTCAATTTTCTAGGTCTAGGGGATCTATGAACATGTTATGAATTAGTTTAATGTAGTTAATTAATTCTTAATTAGTAGTTGAATTCCTATATATTATTGATTTCTATTGATTGCAATTAAATTGTGGCTATATTTAGCTGTTAGTTAGGTAATTGTTGAAATCAAGGCCGAGAGGTAAGGTTACCACAAAAAAACGACTGAATAATAGGCAAAACGAATTTACGCGACGAGATCCGGTAATGGAGTTTTGAGGGAGTATAAGTTCGAGAGAATTAGTGTACTCTAGTTCAATGGAAGTTAATGAATTAATTGGTTAATGCTTTATGACAGCCCTAGGTTTCCATAATTTGAGTTTAATTCATAATTTTCGCTATTTTTCTAGTTTTAGCTATTTAGTTAGAAATTCAACAAAGGCCCCTTACACAAATTTCACTTATTAGTACTAATAGACTTAATAGCTTCCATGTGGATTCGATCCCTACTTCCCTAGCTATATTAGTTAGTGTTGTTCTATTTACTTTTGAGAGGTGTGCAATAGCCTGTTTCAGTTGCGCTTCCGTAGTGGGTTGTGAAGATGCTTCACTATTTAGTTAACGAATTTCTAAGAGTTTTAGTTTTGGACATGGGGTGGATGGAGACCATGTACCGTTTTTCGAAAGTCTTGCAAACTTTTGGTTAAAGCAGATTGTTCGAAAGCACCAATCTACTTTATTGGTGGTCGACTTTCCAAAGACTCATTTAGTTTCCTATATCCTTTGAGCAAGCAAAGTTCTCAAGAAAAGTTAATGAGCTAGTAAAGGTAATGAACAAGAAAGATAAAGAGCAAATCTTATAAGAGTCTTATGTTACTATGTTTCTGTGAGTCTATGTTTAAGCCGCTTGCGTATTTAAGCTTGTTGTTGTGTCTCATGCTATTATGTTATTGTTGGTTTGCACATAATCTGCTTTTGCTGAGACATATATTTTCATGTTATTATTTTGTTTTGATTTACTTGATGAAGCAGAATAAATGCAATTTATCTTTTGATCATTTGCATGGGAAGAAGGGAATTTGTGAGAGAGAACATTTCTTAGTTTGTTTTGTTTGCTTTGTTTCTAAACAGTTCACTTTTTAAGTTGGTTTTGAATGAGGGACTTAATGGTTCCAAGTTGTAAGAGTTTGACTTAAAGGTTCTGATTTAGTAATAAATGACTTCTGTTGTGTGTGTTTTAAGATATGGTTTTTGTTTTTTCCTTAGCTTTGCAACTAGTTTTCATTATTAGTTGTGGCGTGGCAATAACGTGCTCAAGTTTCTCTTGTATATATGCAAGTTAAAGATAAGTTTTAGAAAGTAAGGAATTTGGGGGTGTTACAATCACACAAAGTGGTATCGATTAATTAAGAACATAAGCCCATTGTAGTTTATGTCATTAAACTACCCGATAGGAAAAGATGAGAATTTTATAAGCTTCACCTAATTATTTAAATATGATTATATATAATGGGAACTTAGGGTTTTAACAGTTTATAGGAAAAAATGATAACCTAATACAAAATTGTAAAAACATTTCTCTTCTCTTTCCAACTTGTGCGTGAGTTTGGTGGCCATTAAAGATAAGCTTTAATTTGCTTATTGTTCCAACTAGCATTGGTGGTAGATCAATTTGTACCCGTGGACTGAGTAGAAGAGCAGCATTTGAGGCTCTAATCTCCCTTGTTTATAGTACTAGATTCTGTCAAATTCATGCGCGAATGGTATAATCTACACTATTATGTGATTCTTTAATCATTACGCATGTTGATCCTATTTTAGGTGTCGATGTATTTGATACATGAAATTTCACTTATATTACCTAACTCCCTATAATGATATCAGTTAGCCTACTTGTATAATATCAATTGTCACAATAATTTCATTATTTTTAATCCACAATATTTTTTTAGTTCAATTAAGAGGGAGAAAAGTAATTATTGTGGTTCAATTATCATATTTTAATGAAGTTCAAATTGTTTGGAATTGATTAAATTGTTTAGTTGTTCAATCAACCTATTTAATTTGTTTTAGCCCATGAACTCTATTTCTTTTCTTTTTTTTTTGCCCCAATTTTTCCCCAAAACAATTTGATGTTGAACGAAATAAAACCCTAATTTTCTATTCATATTAGTTTAAAATAATGCTGAAAATTGCATTCCTTTTGCCTCAATTTTTTTGGATTTTATGCCTCAAATTAGTTCGAAAAACTCGAACTTAAAACTCTACTTTTAAACTCGAAAATTCAAAAATTCTTGTTTTCTTTTTATTAATTGTTAAATTATAAATTCAGTTCAATTAATTTAATATATGAAAACTTTTTTTGTAATGATTAATTGATTCTTGTATAGAGTTTATGAGAATTGGATTAAGTTTGATAAAAACCCTAGTTATGAAATCGAATTGGGGATTTTCGAGTTAAACAATGTATTATGCATAAGTTATGAGATTGAATTTGTTTTAAACCCAATTGAATTATGCAATTGTCGTAAAATTCAATTAAACTCATAAAAAAATTGATTTTGAGACGGAGCAACCATGGGTGGGTGGCGCAATCACGATGGTTGCTTCTTGTTGGTTCGAAGTGAAGGCGGCGCACGAGACTAAAAACAATTGGTTTTGAGACGAAGCAACCATGCCTGGGTGACTCAACCACGGTGGTTGCTTCATGTTGGTTTGAAGAGAAGGTAGCGCGCGAGCGATGACAGGCGAAGGTGATGCCTCTTAGTCATGCCATTGCCTGTAGTGGCTCTATTTTGTGGCGGAAAAAAGGAAGAGGCAACATCTCATGGTGGTGCAAATAGAGCCACCTCGTGGTTATAAGGTGTGTCATATGGTTTGGGTAGGACCCAGCTGGTCGACACAATTTTTTGTCAGACATGAGGACTAAGGGAGAAATGCCAGCAACCACAGCGCATGACTATCAAGAGGTGCAGTGGTGTGTGGACTCGGGGCTTTGGGGGCCCATGTGCCCCTTTACGGACGTCGAATGTCTTTCCATAGTGTGAGTATCATAGTATGTTTGGCTTGGGGGTCATCTAAAATCTCGAAACTCAAATAGAGAAGTCACCACCGTGCTCTTTTCGGGAGCTCACGGAACCCCATTAGGTCTAGCCCAAAGGCAAAATGACGCCAAGGATAAGAAGATCTCTAGTCTTGGAATTGGGGGTAAGGGTAAGGACAAAGTAGTTCACAATTTCCCCCCGTGTACAGTGGCCTCTACTTGGTCTCATATGTAATATTGAATTACAACAACCATATTTTGGTTTATCCTAAAATGCATAGGAAATTTGGTAGGTGAGTTTATCTACTACACATATATTCTTCTAATAACATGCATGGGTGATCACTTTAGCATTAATCAATATTAAAAGGTGCCTAAATCGGTTGTCCAAGAACTACTCTCTACCTTATGTGAAATCATGATCTTCCGGTCTTTTAATTAAACATGAATTGTTATGTGATTAAAAATAATAAAACAATTAGCATGTGATCAAAACAACATCTTTTGATTTATGCTTGAAGAACTTAAATTAAAATGATAATAGCAATAGCAATAGCAATAGTAATAGTAATAGTAATAATTGTGTTTAGGAATTAATTGATGCTTATTTTTGTTTCGGGGAGTCTTAGAAAGTATTTTGTAGAGAGAGAGAGGGTTTCACGAATTACGAGGTGAATTGCACAAAATTTGAGGTGTTAGAAATGGTCGGGCATGGGTATATATTTATTGTGCAAAAGGTCGAAAGTGTGAGCACCATAGCGCCTATAAACGAGTGTTGGGCGCTTAGGCTGAGTGCTCATGTGCTCGTTGGGTACTATGGCACTCACTTGTGAATTTTTAGAAGTTCTCCTTTGTTGCCATAATTTCAAACTTCGACCCCTTTCAGCGTATATACACTCGAACAGCGCATATACGCTGATGTGGATTTTAAGTGGTACTCGCAAATAACACTTAAAACTCACAATGATATTTAATTAAATTATCACTCCTGACATATTAATTGAATGATAATCAATTAGGTCACTCCTAAAACTAATCAATTAGGATATAAAACTCGTCCTCACTCCTGAGCTATAAATCTTATGAGCACTTTGAACAAATAACTCTTTGAATGCACAAAGAAAACACACGAAAATTATTTGGTAACTCTCAAAAAAACTTATGTTGTTACATGAAATTTTTAGGCTATATATAGTAAAAAATGTCCTAACAACCTCATAACAACTCTAACAAATCCTAACAAACTTTAAAACAACCTAACAAACCAATTAGAAAACACACAAGCTTTGTTCTTATCCAAAAATTTGGTCCAAGGATATGGAGAGGGGCCGGTATTTTTGTGATAAGCCAAAACCAACAAACGTTAGGAAGTTCTAACAAACTAATCTAACAAACTAACTAAAAACAAGATAAACATCAAAAAATTTCATTCTTGTCCACTTTAAACACGCAAAAAAGAAGCCCAAAACTCTTTCTTGATCGTCCAATTCTCGTGCCAACAAAGATAGATGCATTTTCTTGAATTTTCCAAGATTTTGCTTCAATCTTCAAGAACCCTCCCAAGTATGAATCTTTGAATCAAGAAACCTTTCAAAAATGAAACTTTTAATCAAGAAACTTTAAAGAAACCATCCATCATGCTTCAAAAATAAACTTCAAGTAAAACACTAGCAATGTGACTCATACATAAAATTAAAAGCAATAAAGTCCAAGATGAGTAAAACCCTATCAAGTGAAGTGGAAAAACCCTTGTGGACAAAACCAATTTATTTCCTAAATCCACCATCCATCTTGTAAAGTGCTAATTCAAATTAAATGATAGACAAACATATTCATTAACACCTTACTCGATCAACATCATAATAGTGATTAATGGTAATTGTTGTGATAGCTATTCATATAGCCACTACTATCATCCACAGCATCATTATTCCTTACCATTGTCACCCAGACCTGTGTTTTATCCTTGTTAAGTCCAATTGGGTTCAACATAAGGTTGATTGGCTCATCCACAATTGGATTCAATTTAGATAACTCACTTGTGCACAAATTCACATCATACGCTCAGGGGATATGTATACAAAACTTCTATATTCTGAAATTCACTTTCTTTAGTCATTTAATACATTTCCATGAGCTTAAAGTTGCTCGACTTTGTAGTGAACCTTCTACAACATTTTAGAACGTTTGTCGTACTTGGTAATATTTGTGCACTTAATTTATTTTCCAACTTTTTCAAAAATAAAACTAAAAATAAAAATAATATGAAATCAAATTAAAAACAAAGAAACTAGAAATTGGGCCTTTTGGCCATCGAATCTTATCATCGGCATACTCCGGCGATGAATTCCGTGTTTTGAAATATTTTAGGGTATATTGAGCAAATAATTCCAATATTAATGATAATTGATTTTACATTATTTGATTATGCCATAATTAGTTAAAATGATTAAATCAACAATAATTTCGGCTAGTAATTAAGATAAAATATCCTAAATTTGATATGAATGTAACTTTAAAAATATGTGATATTTCTTAATTTTGAAAAATATGATATTATTAGGTTATAGACCTATACTTTAATTCCATTTTTCTTAAGTTAAAATATGTGTTATTTTAATTGTGGTGATAAATGATATGTGATATTATTTAATTACGATTATAAAATATGGAGATATTTTTGAATGTTGTCTTATTTTTTATATTTGATATATTTGATTTTGGCAAGCATTTTTACATATTTTATTTTGGCACTTTATATAATATTTGATATTATGTTGCTATAATTAATGACTAATATGACCCGAATTAAGTTAAAAAATACGATTTGCGTTTCGTGATGTTTTTTTTTCTAATTTGTAACTTTAATACGGCCTGCAAACAATACATCAAGTATTTTTGTAATTTGAATTTAAAGTTTTTATATTAATTATGTAAATATTTGTTACCCAAGAAGAAGTCCATGATAATCGAATCCAGGATGAAATCCCATGAAGAGTTCACGAGGGGATCATGAATTGAAGAATAGATCATTAGGATTAGGGGCCATAGTAGATCCTATCTTGCTTTTATTAATTGTAATTTTATTATGCATGCTTTATTCATTACTGTTATTACACTACTACAATATGCTTGATATCCCGACACTTTTTCCCCGACACTTTTAGAAATGTCGGATGTTTGTTTATGTTTCCNTTATTTTATGCACTTTGAGTTCACTTGCTAACATTACAACATAATAAATTTGTATCCCTTAAAGTAATTTTGAGCTTAATTACCTATCCAATTAACACCTATAAAGCCTTAATTTTAAATGATGGGGTCAATATATGTTTTTATGTATGATTGAGGTTTACTTGCGTCCGGCCATTTTGTAGATTTACTTAATTAAGGTCAAAGAATAATACTTAAAAATGTTGATTTAATTTGGTAATATGTTATATATGTTGTGGCTGCTTGTGATCAATTAATAAGTCCCTTTTTGAAGATGAGTGGTAAAATAGAAAAATTGAATCTAAAGTGTTTAGTGATTCTATTGGTGATTAGAGGACCTAGTGGAAGTATAATTATCTTATGTTTCTTTACTTTGTAACTTTTGTTTATATGTCAAACATTTTCTGTTTGTATTTTTTTTTTTCAGTAATTATAATAATCTAATCATTTTCAAAGGTTATTTGCTTAATTTTAAGTTACTATACTCTAGGTTTTGGAAAGGCTTTCTTTATATTTATTTGTTTATTAGCTACAGCTTTGAGGACTTCGACCTGGTTGGCTTGAAAATTGTCGATGTAAGTGATTTTCAATGATTCGATTGTTAAATGAATTAGATTTTGGATTGATGTAACTTAAATTGCCACATTAAACTCTCAAATTGCCTTCAAGCTGTGGTTTTATGTACTTTTATATGATATGGAATTTGCATTTTATTATTAAAGGTGTGTGATAATAATTTTAGTCATTGATAAAAAAAAAAAAAAAAAAAATATATATATATATATATATATATATATAGGATCAAAGTTAGGCCTATGACTTCAATTGAGAGCTCTTATAAAGGCTACAATTGATGCTTTTAGCTGATGTGCCATTTTCTTATCTCTGTAAATTTTTTAGGAAGGAATATGCTTTGAACTGGGTTTGTAAGTTTCATTGGCTTTGATTTGATTTATGGAGTATGTGGCTAATACCTTTTTCTTTATTATGATTTATGGAGTATGATTTTATAGGTGATGTTTTGTTTACTACAATTATTTTCTGTTGTTGTTTAGTATTGTTATAGTGATGTTTCGTCTACTCTTCTGTTATCTTCTTTTCTCTGTTATTCTCTACTTTTGCTAGCTTTTTTTACATGATTTTAAAAATCTAATTTTTAAAATTGAATTCGAGGATTTTGGAATTGAACTGTGTTTATCTAATTGGGGTTTTTGAATCTGATTTTAAAAATTGGATTGGGGTTTAATGGTAATGAAGCTTTAATGTTTATGTATTTGGATGATTTTTATGTAATTGCCACTCATGGTTGTTTGGATGATTTTAGAACACTTTTCATCTGTTGGGCCCAATTTGACACTATTTTAAAATTGTACCCCCTTGCTGCCTTAGCTTGGGAACTGATATTAGGTTTGCCTTTTGGATTTTCGATATGTGGTCAAGTTTGGGTGAACATCATACATTTTTCTTTTTTGGGGAAACACATTTTTGTGTCTACATTAATAGCGAGGAAATGAGAAAGGTATTCATTTCCATATCTAATATGTTAGCCAAATACAAAAGTAATGTCCTTTAATTAAAAGTTTTTTAGAAAAAAGGTTAAAAAAAAGTATGTAACAGATTTTCATCTCATGCGAATTTAATTAAATTAAATATCAAAAACTAATGCTTATAGTATTTTATAAATGAGTCTGGTAGGCTAGCCAATTGAATAATTTTGTTGATGTTACCCATTCAAATATTCAATTAATAGCTTAGGCCTGACCCATCTTAATATTTAAATGTTTTTAAACATTTGCCCAAGCCCAACCATATAGGAGTAATAGATTAAGAACTAGTATAATATCCGTGTGATGCATGGCTTAAAAGTAAAATATTAAATTAGCAATAAAGATAATTATACCTCTTAACATTCATAGCAAAGTATTTTCATTGTATTACAAGAAAAACAAAAAAAATTTAAAATTTAATAAAATCATACATTATATATCAATTTTATTTCATTTAAATCAGTGAAATAAGAAAATAATCAAAGTTGTTCTCATTTATAAATATGAGATTTCATATACATTTTATAAAAACAACTTCTATAGTTTTCACTGTGATCTCATGCAATTATGTTTTTTGTTAACTAATGGTATCTCTTGCAATAATTTTTTTTGTACTATTCAAATCACGTGTAATACTAGTTAACTTTAAAATATTGAGATCTCGTGCAGTAATACACTTGAATTATTGAGATCTTGTATAATGATGATAAACATGAGCTATTGAGTTCTCGTGCAATAATTTTATATTACAATTATTAAAATCCCGTGTAGTATTAGCCAAATTTAAAATATTGACATCATGTGCAATAATAGTACATTTTAAATATTGAGATCTCATATAATGGCAATATAATTGAACTATTGAGATCACTTATAATGATACTAAATTGAATTATTGAGGTCTTGTACATTAGTAGTAAATTTACACAAATTAAAATTGACATGAAGCTACTTTACTAAAATAATCTAAGATATCAATACCAATAAAAAAACGCTAAATCATGAAAAACTTGTTGTTTTTTACATTTCCACAAGATACCAAAAACAATTAAAAATTAATTATTAAAATAATTAAAATCTAATTTTAAATTAGCATAAAGATCTAATAAATAAATTGAACAAATTAATAGTTATAGCAAAATACTTTTAATGTAATAAAAAAAATCTATATTGTCATAAAAAAATATCAATATAATTTTATTTCAATTACTGAAATAAAAAAATGATCAAAATCTGATATTTAATTAGCATAAAGATATAATAAATAAATTGTATAAACTAATAGTTATAGCAAAATACTTTTATTGTGATAAAAAAAATCAATGTCTATCAAAGTCATCAAAAATATCAATATTATTTTACTTAAATTAGTGAAATGACAAAATAATCAAATTTTTTTCATTAATTAATATGAGATTTCATTTACTTTTTATTTTAATGCCTTCTATAATTATCATTAATTATTGCATTTTGGTCCCGTTAAATACTAATGCTTTTTGCTAACTATTGGGATATCATGCAATACTTTTATATTAGAAACTAGTTTATGGCTTGGGCTATGCCTCGAGTCATTGTGATGCGTAACTTTAGTCATTGAGGTACTCAATAATGTCCCTTGATTTCATAGATCATATTATCGTTTTTCACTTGCTTGTGCAAACCCTGAAGAACAATCATTAAAGTAAATGTCATCTATCTAATTTAGATGCATGGTTAAAGTATTGGGAGAAATACTGACTAATAATATTACAAAAAGTTCAATTATATTACGAATGTATTTCCACATTGTTGTCTATTATGGCTTCCTTTTACACCAAGGAAAAAAGTTAACAAAAAGTGTAATATGTGTACAACCTTTACAAACGAATGTATGTTACACATCACATCACCAAAACAACTAATAACCGAAACCAAAAGTTGAATAAGCTAATTTAGGAAGAAATAGTCAATACCAATTAAACACTTGCATAAAGAACGTTACGGCGGAAGAAAAATCCAACGAACCAACAATAGAATGCATAGCATAATTAATACCATAAGCTAATTAATACTCAATCTGCTTCTTTTAATTGCTAAACTAGAATTTTGGCCCAGGGCAATGCCCTGGGTCGGCTACAATTATCAAATATGCTTTTGTTTGTTTTTCGTAATGTGTTTTTTTGTTTAGTGCGAAATTAAATTGCATGGATTGTAAATAAGTTACTAATTAAAAAAGCAAAACAATTATAAAAGACTTGCGTAAAAATAACAATGTCATGGTTTTAGTGCAATTGAATAAACGATACAAATCAAAAGCTCATCCATTACTTTGATATATTAAACATCAAATTTATTATGGATTGGTGGTTAAATTTTCATATTTTGTTTCAAATGTCATGAGTTCGATTCCTAATAGCTACACATGGTTTATATTTTAATTTGTGCATTGTAAAGAGTGACATGTGTTATATTCATTGGCGTAGTTTCGTTGATAGCAACGCATTTTAATATATTATATAGATATTACAATCTCGTGTAATAGTAGCCAACTTTAAAATATTGATATTTTGAGCAATAATAATACACAAGCAATATTGGAATCTCATGTAATGATTAATGATAAACTTAAACTATTAATTAAGAACCCATGCAATAGTTTTATACTCCCTCCGCTCCCTATTTTTCTTTACATATGCGTTTTGGGATGTTTCATATTTTTCTTTACCAAACAACTTTATGTTTATAATTTTTTTTAATTAAGCTAAGATGGATCCCACACATCACCCCCTATTAGTTTCAAGTTGTTTCTCTTTCATCAGTTATTACTCTAATTTGACCCCACTACTATTGTTATATCATATACCATAATGAATAGGTGAATAGTGATAGACAAGGAAAATAGGAAACGGAGGAAGTATTTGAAATATCAAAATCCGATGAAATAATAGTAAACGTTAAGATCTCATGTCACAATAGTAAATTTGGACAAAATTGACATGAACCAATTTTACAAAAATAATCTAAATAAATACCACTAGAAGTCGGTAAAAAAGAAAAATCATGAAATTATTTCATATAAAAAGTAGTTCATTAAGTCATGTTAAGAGATAACGTGAGTTACCCGATTAAAAAAAAAAAAAAAAAAAACCCTAATTCCCTCTCTAGCCGACTGTACCCCAAAAAGCCCCAAAAAAACCAAAAAATTTAGGGGCTACCATGGATGAAAAACTCCATGGTAAGCCCCAAATTTCTTTGTTAGGTTTTTGTTTTTGCAATTTTTTTGTATTAGTTTGGTTAATAATTGAGTCTCTCATTAGGAGAGTTATCAATCCTCTTTTCTGGGTCATTAGTCCTTTTTCAAAAGGTTTTTTGTACTGCGTCGTCATGGCAGTTTCTTGGTAGTGTTTCTTTTTATTGGGTCAAAGTAATAGGGAAGATGATGATCGTTCAAAAAATTATAATATATGGTACAATTTCTTCGTTCAAGATAGTTATAGCACATGTTGTGAAGGTTTCCGCTCGTAAAGATGCACAGACATCGATGTTAACGAGGAATTTGATCTTTGAATCCATCCTCCAGGAGTTGCGCTCGAGTATGCTTTCATTTAATTGCTTTGAATGTGAAAGTTGTTTCCGTATATCAGATCTTATTGATTTACGTACTCAATGTAGATGCCGTATGGCTATTGGTTAATGAAATTCATCATTCCTTGTCAAAAAAAGTAGTTCATTTAATTTTTTAAATATAAAAGGAATATACAAAGTAATAATATTTGTTCCTGTGCGATAGTACTAAATCTGAACAAAATTACACCAAAACGACGATACTAAAATATTACTGATAACCTTAGAGGAAAACTAATTTAATTGCTTGTAGTTTGCAAAGGATACAACGAAATATATTAAAATTAACAAAATGAAAAAAAAAATGATTTTGATTCTTTATATGCAATGATTAATAGCAATTGTTGAAAATTCAACCAATTTTATTCTTCATAAATAACGTATATATAATTCGAGCTCAATGACATAAAATCAATCTTCATTGCTTTATAAAATACAAATAAAATTTATGCACTATATTATTTAAAAAATCACTGAAAAAAAATGAAATTACAGAAAATTGAGTCATTTAATAATTTCACTTACATATAGGAATATACAAATTAATAATATTAGTTAAATTTGAACAAAATTACACAAAACGACGTTAATAAAATATTACTAATAACATTGGAGGGAAAACTAATTTAATTGCTTGTAGTTTGCAAAGGATATAAAAAATAAATTAAAATTAACAATATAAGAAAAATGATTTTGATTCTTTATATAGCAATTTTAATTAAAATTATCAAAGTAAAAAGATTTTCATGTCATGCGTATTTAATTAATTAAAATATCAAAAATTAATGCTTAATATATTTTATAAACGAATCCGGTAGGCTAGCTAATTGAATAATCTTGCTGATGTTACCCATTCATATATTCAATTAGTAGCTTAGGCCTAACCCATCTCAATATTTAAATTTTGTTGGCTTTTTCCATTCGTACCCCTAAATTTAGAGCTTTTTTATTTGGTATCCAATTTCTTTTTAGTTCCCATACGGTACCATTGTACTTTTAATGCAATCTAAAATGTAGCATTATATAAAATAATAGATTAGTTTAAGGTATTTTTGGTCCATATTTCTTAAGTTTGACTCCATAATTGACTTTTAAGAACAAAAATGACCCCCTAATACTAGCTGGATAGTTTTTGCGTAAAACAAATCCAAATATGCAAACTTAGTCAAATTTTCTTTCACGTAAATTGAGGCAATTTTAATATCATTTTTATCTTTAGGGCCTAAATATCCCTTTAAAACCTAAATGGAACAATTTTATGCCACGTAAATAAAAAATACAAATCAAATTTGATAATATCTTACGATATAGTTTAAATTAAAAGTACAATGATATCATTTGGAATCGAAAAAGGAATTGGATGCCAAATGAAAAAGGCAAAAGTTCAAGGGTACTAAATGAAAAATCCCAATTTTTTTAAACATTTGTCAAAGCCCACTCATATAGACGTAATAGATCAAGAATATGGACTTAGCGAGCTATCTCACCTATAAGCAACTCTGCTTTCTCCCCTTGCCATTTGTGACACTTTCTTTCTTCGTTCCATTATCCCTTGACAATGCCCCATTTTAGTTTTTTTTTTTTTTTTTCCTTCCCATATTTCATTCTCACAAAAATCCATTCCAATCCCCCCCCCCTCTCTCTCTCTCTTTCCTTTGATCATCACCTTCTCATCTTCTCCCACATCCATCCAATTCTTCCCTCTTTCAAATTTCATCATTATCATTTGGGATCCTCAAATGCAAATAAATAGGTACAAAAAAATAACCTTCATAAGCTATTCTACTTTTCGCTTGCATGTCATTTTCATCTTTTATTCTACTTTTTGTTTGCATATTATTTTCATCTTATTGAATGCTAAATTGCCATCTTTCTATTCATTTCATTTTTTTATTCCATAAAAAGACCCCTTGATTGTTTATTCCCTTAACTTATATAACCTGTTTTTTTTTTTTTTTTTTTTTTTTTTTTTTTTTTTTTTTTTTTTTTTTAATTTTANTATTGTGTGAAAGTTAAAATAATCATTATGGTTTTGGGGGAATTTTGAAATTTTTAAATAAATTAACATAATTTTGAAATGATTGGGTACTTTTGAAGGGGTATTAAGCATGGGTTGCAAGCAATGATGTCTCTCACTTTTTTTTTTTTTTTTTTTTTATAAATTATTTGTTGGTTGTTGCCATGAATTTCTTATGTTTTTGGATATTTTTCTATGAATTTGGATGTTTTTTTTTATTTTTTTATTTTTCTGTGTCACTTATATTTATTTATTTACATCTTTTTTTTAGGTAGAGAGGGTTAAATAATCATCTTACCTTTTAATCATCTTTAACGTTGAATGTGTTTAGATTGGCCTAGCTAAATGCATGGGACATAGGATCCATTTTTCTTTTTAATATTTTATTAATTAATTTTTTTTTATTTTAAAAAAAACTTTCACAAGCTTTTTGTGAAGAATGTTAAGCTTATTCTAGAATTGGGCTTCATTCTAGATTTTTATGAGTTTTTAGATGTTGATAACATTTACTGAGATAAAATATGATGTTGTAGCATTTGAAAAACGACTACTAAAATTTTTATATGTTAAATATCTAATTATTATATTTGATGGAGGTCACTTAGTAATATTAACTTCCTTTGCAATTATTATAGATAATTAAAAAACGCTTTTATGATTTTTTTATACTTATTTTTACAACCATACTATGGAATTATTGTGAAAAAAATATAAATAAAAAATTATTTGCTATAACTTACTTTTTGAAAAATAATATAATGTTTGAATGTTCCTACAATTAATTTGACTAAAATAGAAGAAATATAATTATGCATTTGATTGATAAAATTTTGGTGACCATTTCTCAAAAACTCCCTTGTTGGCACTTAATGCTAGCATATAATGCTTTAATTAAAAAAAAAAAAAATCATAGATTTGTTTTCAGCGTGCATCATCTTTACTTTGTGAGCTTTGCATTGAACTTCTACTACGTATAAACAGTTTAAAATTGTGTCCAGCTCATAACACAAGTATAATCCTTCTTCATGTGCTTCTTCTATTGACCTTGGAAAGGTTTGCCAAGGTGAATCTACTATGAATTATAATATTTGTTTTTGTTGAAAAATATGGGTTTAATTTTGTACCATTAAATTTAAAAAGATGTTTTCATAAGTGTATTGTACTTGGAAATAATTTTAAATGAAAATTTCAGGGGATGTTAGTTTATAAGAATAATAAACAAATAATCATTTCTAGTGTTTAAATGTTCCATACTTGTATGCATAGAAATAATTGATTGTCATGTGTAGTTTAATGTATAGTAATTTCGTTAGAATTCTACAATTGACATTCTCTTATTGCAGGTTGTGGAGGATGAAATTTACAGGAGAAAAAAGAGATATGGAAATGACTTGGAATTGGTGCATAACTCTATTAGTTTAATATCTCAGATTTCTCAATGTTTTAGTGAGTATAGGCACTTGAGACAGACTGCACTAGAAAATTTCTTAACATTATACACTAGATATTATATGGATCAATTAAAAAAATTGGAAAACCAGTGTTAGAAAATAGCATATATCTGCTGAAGGCTGAAGTTAATTATCGGAAGCCTAGAATTAAGATAGCATATATCATGAAATAATTTAGAAATTTAGAATTTTTTTTTGATTTACAATATAAGTTAGCGTTACTAATCAACTTTATAATTAAAAATAGAATGTTCAACCCAAAATCAAATTGAAAGGAATAAGTCTATACCTAGAGCTGCTAGTTTCGTATTATAACATAAGTAATATAATGCTAAATTGCTTATTGGTTCAGGAAGTTGCTCTATCTAGTTTGTGTGATTAAGCACACTTATTTTGAACGTACTATTGGTGATTTTGCCTTTGGAACACATAACAAATTACTGGAGTATCTTACAACCAATTTCATATGTTGAAGTCGAAATGAGATTTTTGGGCTACAAATCAGGAGGTTGGCATAATAGTTCTGTTCGTGATGGAGATAACAATTCATTTATTTATTTATTTTGGGTAATGAAATGACAATAAATATGATGTTTTACAATTTGGAACTAAGGCTTGAAGTTTTAGACATCATCTTACAAGCATAAAAACAGTTATCAATTATTTTTCTTCATGTATAGTGTTGAATAATATTTTCTTTGGCTAGTTGATGCACAACTATTCATAATACTGAGTGAAGAGACTTGTCCTATATTTCAACTGAATTTTCATTTTTATCCTTTGCATGATTAAATTTTTATGGTTGTTTATGTATGTTTGTTCTAGCTAATGCTATGGTTGGGTCTCGAACATGGTTTGGCACAATTCTCCATCGCTCAGGTCTTAGGCGTCATGGAATGAGTGAAAAGTTTTCTGACTACCAATTAAATTCTATTCAGGTAAATAGATTCTTTTTTATTTTTTCTCTTAATTATTTTATACTAGTTGATTTTGTTGGTGACAATAATGTATGACTTCAATTAGATTTCAAGATTTATGATGCAATAGTCATCACTCTAGTACCTCAAGTGAGATCCATGCCTAACATAGACAAAGAGGGTTATAGTGCACCTAGGCTACTTTTAACGTTCAAGTAAATCTTATTATATTCATCCTCCCTCACATTATGTAGAAGCTAACTACTCCTCCACGTACTCTATTTACACTTGTGTGCGCTCACAAGCGGGAACACATACACACATCAACAATTTAACTTTCTATTTCCATAAAATTATGTCTAATGCAACAACGTTTATAAACATTGATTTTTGGCACGTTACTTGAGTCTAAATGTAAACACTAGCTAATGTTTCTACTTCAATTCTTGGATAAATTCAAGATTTGACTGTCGGGGTCCTAATACATAGTAAAAAGGCACATTCCTTTTCTTCAATCCTTGAATGAGGACATAGATACATGTGGAGAACTTTGATTACACTAGTAGACAAAGAAAATGGTGTTCTCATGTCTTTTGTGCATTTGTCTTTTGCTTTTTTATTTATTCATGATTATTTTACAACCCCTTTTAGTGTCTTAGCCTCTTTGTCAATGGTCAGTGGTAGCCTGCTAACCTCACACTCTTTAATTCTTCTACACAATATATCATGCATTACTATCAATCTATACATTGATTTTACGTGACCTAGATGTTGGTTGATCCACTAGTTCTAGACTTAGTGTCATTAATTTTCTTAATGTAATGTTTCATCGACGCCATCTATGCTTAAAAAATTCTCTCTTGTTGTTTTCCATCTTGTTAGGAACAACGACTGCAAAGATTGCGAGATAGATGTCATGTTCCTTTCGATGAAACTCGCTCTGACCATCAAGTATGATTTTGTGCACATTTATTGTGTATGCTTTCAATTTTTACTTGAGTTTATATTTCAGTTTTCGTTACTTTTAAAGTATTTGAGTACCATCCCCCTAGACTTATTTTTAAAAATAACTCGTATACAACAATAGTATAGAAAGAAATTCATAATGAATGGGGAGTTTCTTTGACTTGCAAAGATGATTGTTTGAGTGACTAGGGAGAATGATATCTTTGAGTTATAATGAACAACAATATTGCCTAAGAAACGTATCTGACAAATAGGTGATCAACAAGATTAACTACTTGTCCTTCAAATCATGTTAAGAAGAGAACAATATAACTAAAAGTGTTTGATCCAATTCGATGCTATTGTTGTTTTATAAAATAGGAAATCCTAGTTTATCACTTGATATCCTTAAGAGAAACATAGCAAGGGTTCAGTAATTTCACACGATTGGCCCACTAAATACATTTGCAATATAAATTCTTTTAACTTCTCCATATTTACTAGTATACCCCTTGACATATATCAAGGTGAACTTAAAAAATCATAACATTTAAATATCACTACCTTTTCAATTTGGCTCAATGACAATGCTGGTAGAAATGTAAATCTAGTAATGATCAAGTTTCTTTTTTCTTCCTTTTTTGATTAAGTGTAGGGTGTCCACTTGGGGGCGCTTCATAAGTTATTAGCATGCTTGAATCGACTATTAATAGCTCACCAACCTTACGCCATCAATGTTTACAATGACAATATAAGTTTTTTTTTCTTTGGTATTTTTGAATTTTGTTCTCTTGCTATTGAAATTCACCTAGCTCTAAATAAAATTTACAAAGCATAAATGATAAACATGCCTTCTATATCTTGCTCCTCTTAGTCAAACTACTCTTGCTATATACATTATTTCTTCTTTTGTGCAGGAATCGCTAATAGCATTGTGGAATGCTGCCTTTCCGAATATTCATCTCACAGGTTTGGTCTCAGAGCAATGGAAAGATATGGGTTGGCAAGGCCCAAATCCATCAACAGACTTTAGGTATATCTAGCTTTATCTTGAATTTTACTAGTGACTTAAAATTTTGGTATTTTTATGGTAAAACCATACTCTTAAAAGATGAATATAAAGTAGAATTAGGCACTGTTCTCCTCATATTATTTTTACTTATTTTCAGCAAAAATAAGTTCATTTCAGCAAAAATAAGTTCAGATCAGCAAAAATATGTTTAGTTCAGCAAAAATCGGTTTCAATCCTTAATAAATTGTTAATGATTTCAGCAAAATTAAGTTCAGTTCAGCAAAAGTAAGTCCAGATAAGCAAAAATAAGTTCAAATCAGCAAAAATAAGTTGAGGAGAACAGAGCCTTAGTGTAGTTTGATTATTTAGTGTAATCTAGGAGACAATGAAACATATTAAATTATGTTCCTTTTTATAAAAATTGATGGCAATAAATATTGTTTATTGAATATAGAGTAAACAAATAGTGTTACAAGTATATGATTAAAGTAATTATTACCCAAATGAGATCCATAACCCCATTAGTCATAAGTGGTCATTTAGTCTACAAATGTGTTTTCAACTATGTTGAGTTGCTTTATAATCATTCAACATTGCAACATGCCCTAACATTGTGTTAAAGTTTTATGTCTTGTTGCTTGAGTCAATGGTCAGTCAAAACCCACTTTTATTACTATATGGGAAACATGGTTTAGAAAGGTACCGAGCCTAGCTAATAAATGTCCTTATTGAATGTGACCGTACAATCCACTTAGTTGTATTGTTTCTTAAACATGAATATTCTAACCAAACGATTTCACTCATTGTAGTTGGGTATTATGGGGTGTTTGGAATAATAGTTATATAGGCAATAGAAAGGATTTTGTTAAGAAGGAGAAAGGGAAATAATAATTGTTGCCCTTGTTATTTGGAGTCATCGAGAAATGAAAAAAATAAAATAACACACAAAAAGCTTTTTTTTCCAATATAATCCTATAATAACACTACCAATTTATAAAAATATTTCATAGCTTAAATTTCAAAATACCAAATAGAATTACGAGACTAACAAAGAGATATGAGAGAGTAAAATGAAACACAAATTTCTACAAAGAAAAATTAGTTGGATTTTGATGTTTGAGGGAAGAAGTGTGATTTGTTTCCACTCCTTTTACATGGGAAACAATATAAGAGAAACTGTTACTTGTTAGCCTGTTTCTTGTTCCTCTAACTATGTAAACAATAATGTAAATTACTACTCGAATCCATGTCAAAGCCTCCAAAACCCCTTACCAGACGCTCTCTAAGTATAGTGTCATTTTGTAATGTTGATATGTAATGAAGAGTCTCTTTTGAAATACACATGTATTCTTGTTGATCTTGCATTGCAAAAATATGTTGACTTATATAGTGAAAAGTATGTATATATATTCAACTTTTATATTATATTAATAAAGCCACTTTTGTGAAATTTAAATGTTACTAGTGTTGTGTTGAAGATACACACAAGTCTTTATAACCATCAAACTTAGATTTTTAATTCATGTGGGTTTTCAACCAGGGGTTGTGGCTACGTATCACTGGAGAATTTGCTCTTTTTTGCCCGGACTTACCCAGTAAGCTCTTTTTCTATTTTACCACCTTATAAGTTTCTTTACTATTTGATTACATAAGCAATTATTTTTTGGTATAAGTTCTATTCAACTAGGGATGAAAATGGAGTCGGAGAAATATGAGACTTATTCCGTCCCACTCTAGTCAAGTAGGCATGAGTATTTGTTTCACGCAGATAGGGAAGGGATAGGGTCATAGGGATAAATTTTGTACTCATCATGGGGTAGTTAAAGATAAGGATGTATTTTAAGATGCACTCATCCAACCCACCCCTGCCCTACTTCACTAATCTTTCTCTATCCTCACCTTATACTCATCCAATTCATAATAATAATTATGATATTTGACATATTTTGTTTGTATTTTTTTACTTTTAATTACAACATTTATAATTTAGTAATTTATCTTAAATTAATAAGATATTATAATACATTTTTAGTAATTTAAGCTAAACCCAAAAACATTTAGTTTTTTTGTTTAGTTTTAAATAATATATTTATCATTTTATAAATATACAATAGGGTTTGGCATGAAAATTTGATGGGTGGTAGAGCGAAGAATGTGGGGATGAGTCAAACATAGTTACTTGATACTCAATTGGAGGATGAGACAGGAATGAATTTACTTGTATACCTAGTGGAGCGGGGATGAGGATGGGGATGGATTCTAGACCTACTTTAGGAATGGAGATGGGGTGGGGATGAAAATATAAGGTAGGGATAGGGATAGGAAATTAGGAATGTCAAAACCTGTCCTACCAGCCCTAATGATTCTCATTTTGCAACATAAATTGCTTGTGGTTACTGAGTGTAAGGGATAACTCAGTTCATTAGAGTTTCTCTCCCGCTTCCAGGAGATCCTGTGATCAATACTTATCCCCGTACTTAGCAAAAAAATAATAATTCTGGTGATTGTTTTCAACTTCATGTACTTGTAAAATTCAGGTCTCTTTCCACCGGCTATTGTTCAAGCAAGATGGAAGGAGAGCTACTTGGGAATACCCATTCGCTGTGGCTGGGATTAACGTGACTTTTATGCTGATACAGATGTTGGATATATTCTCAGGTTTGCCTGTGAGATTTAATGCCCTAGCTTTATTGCTTTTTGTATATCATGTTGTGTTTACATACACACATACATACACGCACACACACGCACACACACGCGCGCACACACACACGCACGCCCGCGCGTGCGCTCACACACACACATAGGGTAAGGATTCGCTAACAACCATAAGTTTGCTTAAAGCCGTAAAAATCACCAATAGGGGTACATATTAAGATCAAAGTGACACAAATACTTTTATAATAAATTTTCATTATTTATGAAAATATAAACAATGAAATACGTGCACCTCTTTATACCTCTAATGTCCCACTTTTTTGTGGTTTTTATGCTGAAAATAGTTTTCACTTGATCCTCCTCCTATATATGCATGTGTAACTTAAGTACCTAATTAGCATATATAAACATTTATACATGTTCTTAAATTCCAAACCAATGTCTAAGATTATTCCGGCCTTTAAGTATGTTTTGAGCTCTTTGAAGATGTTCAAAGTGATAAATTTAAACAAATATGATCTAAATTTGTATAGCATGTCCAGAGTATTAAAGCTTATGTGCTAATTTTTTTCCATGTATTTTCTAAATTATTTCCGGTTCCAAAGTATTTTATGTATGTTCTAAATGATTTCAGATATGTTCAAAATTATTACAAGTATAATACTAGAACATATAAACTGTTTTTCAAAACATATATAATAACTATTTAAAAACATGTTCTAGTACATATTCCGAATCACAAATTCACGAATAGAGGAATAACTAGTTTTATTTGTAATATTAATAAAACAAAATAATTATAACAAAACTAAAATTGCAAAAACAAACAAATAATTACCAAAACCTGAAAAGAAAAGAAAAACTAAAGTAAAATGCAGGTAACCATATACGAATAGAATTCATCACATATGCACAATGTATTATTATTCAATTATCATCATCATTAACCATCACCTTCACCAAACAGTATAAACTATATCAAAAGGTCATCGACGATTATTAAATCATCGCCATTAAAATAAATTCTCATCTTCGACCATCAAATTCACTTGTCATGGCTTTGATTGCAATTTCACCACAACCAAACTAAACCCGTTGGAACTAAATACCGTAACAGCTGACATTTTAGATTAGCTTGAAGATGCCGCCATTGTTGAACTAGATTTGAGAAATTCTATGATGGATTTATGTTATTGATCGATTGTGTGAACTTTTTTATGGGCAATTTTGGTGAGCTTGAGTGAATTTGAGAGAAGATATTTTTGTATGAGAATCGAACTCATGCATAATTTTTGTATGAGAAGACATGCATAATTTTAATATATAAATTACATCATAAACATGCATAATTTTAACTTGAATTCATAAAGTAGCACTTTAGGAAATTATTTAATATTTATCTAACGCCCCAGAGGAGTTTGTTAGCACGATCGTAATCAACTACTATAGATTAAAACGCAAGGCGAAGAATTACAATCCGCCACATGGATCGAACTCATGAGCTTTGATATCTGAGACACATAATTTACCAATAAAGCTATATGTTATTATTGTCTACTTTTCCGTAACAATTTATTATAGCATGTATATCATAAACAAATAATAACTCATTAAACTTAATAATTCTTTTTCTACGTATGATAAATAAAATATGTGAAAATGGATTATAATGAATATTTTTGTATGATAATTTCATTTTTATTTTATCTCTTTATCAATATCACAATTGATCTTTTGTTTAGGTTCATTAAGTCTCTTTTGAAACCATGTGTTCAACAGTTCAAGTGTACAACATATATTCAATCCTTTTATCAATAAAAATATTAAGCTCATTATATTCGCAATTATTTGAAACTTTTTTACTGCAATTATAAAATATTTCATGATTATCTAATGTATATATATCTCATAATAGTACTCCCATTTGTTCACTTAATGGTTCAGTTTGTTACAAAATTAAATTTAATTAATATATAATTACAATATTTTAAATTTTGTTGAAAAAAGGCAAAACAAATGAAAGAAGTCTTAAAATGAAATTTTATCAAATGTTTCGGAGCAACGTCCGGGAACCAAAACTAGTTTCTATATAAACAATCAAGCAAAGACCACTATATCAAATTATCCACTTACACTTGTCCCATACAAAATAGAGTTATTTGCACGTGATATGATTTTTTTCCTAAAGTTTAAATTATGTTATTCTTTGCAGAAAAACCAAGATGCATTCCGGGAAAGAATTTCATCAAAATGTTAGGAGGTGAGTGTGAATGCAGGAGAAATGGAGGGAGCAGGTTTTAGTTGATGGTTATATATATGCACTTGCATGAGATAACATTAATGGTTGATATAGGCGAATTTAATGTAGTTGATTTTAGTACGGTTTTTTTTTTTTTTTTTTTGGTATGCTTATACATATTTAATGTATATTTTATGACTTGTCTAACTGCAGAAGACGAAGAGGCTTTTGATGTTTTATTTTGTATAGCCTTTGAAATGATGGATGGCCAATGGCTTGCTATGAGAGCTTCTTACATGCAATTTAATGTATTGTCCTCTTACCTACCCTCAAGTCGTTCCTTTTTCTCTTAACACTTTACTTTCATTAATATTATTACGTTGTTTCTTCTATTTTTGATAGGACGTTTTACAGGCAACACGCACACAATTAGAGAGAGAACTAGCTTTAGAAGACGTGCAAAGAGTACAAGATATGCCAGCTTACAACCTCTTATACAACTAAACATCTTAGTTTAGGAAATTCAATCTTCTTTTCAAACTTAGAACCATGCTTCAGCATCCTTGTATATGAACTACTGGTGGACGACATTTTAGATATCTGGAGAAGACTTTTATTTAGAAATTTTATACATCTACCCTATTTTCTACTTTTAATTTCTTATGCTACAACCATCTAGAGAATGTACATGTGTATTGCAATGTATTTTGGCGATGCTTCCTTATAGATATTACTACATTCATTTTTTATAAACATTTTTAAGTTGAATGAATAATGTCTTAGGCATATTTGTTTCACCTATATTGGAATAAGTTAAGATTTTGTTTATTTGGCTTTATTACCTTATATTATATAATTTTTGTTTCGAAATTGGAAGGTTTTGTGTATAGTGGAGTGTTAAATTAGTTTCCAACCCCTTTAGTTGCTTTAAATTATATCGGAAAAGTTGTTTCTAGTAATATAACTGTGCGATCATTTTAATGATACAATATTTCATTAACATGGTAATATATATATATATATATATATTGAAAGTAAAATAATTCATTTAACAAGTACATGATAAATTAAATCAAATAATATTTTCCTTCAACAAAACTACTATCGTTGATCAAATCTTTCATGTGGAGCATCTCCTGCTTACATCGTTGAATATACATCTTTCCCGAAGAGACAATCTAATAATGTATTGTAGCAGTAAGGATGATCTTCCACTGATCCATCTTCACATATCTGGTAAAATAAACGCCTTTACACATATCTTACAATAAATAAGAACATAAATAAACAATAATCCCTCTCAAGAGGGTAGGACAAACTCTTTATTTCAAGGGAGAAACAATTCTCTCTAATAGAGGAAGTATTATTGACGACTTAAGACTAAAGCAAAAAAAAAAAAAAAATGGGGCTTTCCATCAATTAAAATCAATGAAAGCCCTTTGAAAATTCAAGGAAGGAGGTTAGGGTTTTTAAGGAGAGATGTCGTTCACATCTTTTAATTTACTAAGTAATATAAAAAGGAAAAATAGTGATATTTAAGCTTTATAAACACTTTCTTGCGAATTCCTACGTTTTATAATTTTTGTTGTAGTTTACCATCTTCATGTTTTTTTTTTTTTTTTTTTTTTTTTTTTTAAANNNTTTTTTTTTTTTTTTTTTTTTTTTTTGAAATACAACCAAGGGCTACTTTGCCGTGTTGACTGCCGATTTTTGGCGTTTGACTCACAATTTATACCTTGTTTCCTTTTTGTTTCCACCTTTCTCCCTCCCTTTCTACCCATCAATTCACCATCATCCCCTCTTTCACCACCTCCTTTACTTCTCACCCATCTCACACCCATTATCTCTCCTTCTCATCCTCCCTCCCCACCCCCCTGGTCTCGATATCCTATTGTATTTTCAGCCTTATTTCTTTTTTTTTCTTCCACAATCTCTCACATAATTCTATCATTATACCCATCATCACTGAACACCTACACTGCCACGACACCACTTGTTATTGTTACTTGATACCATTGATGCACTATCTAAAAAGGAGCTTTGAAATTATTTAAAAAAGATAGAGGAATTAAAGATTAAGTTAAATAAAATTTTAATAAAAAAAAAACACACCAAACATTAGTATGATTTGTTTTAATAATTATATATAAAGCATTGATATAATTGACATGGAATCACAATCTTAGTGAATGGTAATGAGTATAGGTGATTGACGGAAAATTAACATTTATTCATTTTTTGTCATGAAGAGGTTGAAATTTTTGGGTACAGATATATAAAAGGAATAAGCTATAAGTTAGTAGATGAATACAAATATAAGAAAATAGATTAAGAAACACCAGATACATTGAGTCAAACCTTCTTTGAGGTAGTCGATGGCACAATTATCCCTAAAATGGCACAATTTTCTTAATGTAACTCTTCCCAGCAATATTTATTAGGAAAGAATTTCATTCTAAAAAGTTAAACATTTTCGTTTTCTACCAATGCAACACATTAAAATTATCATTCAAGTGCACATAATAGACGTCACATGGATCTAGTTGTTTTTTTCTCTCCACTATTAGTACAAGTACCTTGAAGTAGGTTACAAACTCCTCACATTCATAAAAATAAAATCAAAATATAGGAAGAAGAATCATAGCAAATACTTTCAATGAAAAAAAGGTTTTACTTGTTGCCTAAAGACGATGATCCTCATAGATGTAATCAAAGCAAAAGATACATAGTTGAAGTCATGTTTATGGCTGTTATTGGAAGGTCATTTTCGACGAACATTTCCTATGGTATTTCTGAAGAAATAGATATACGTCAAAAAATTCGATGCAAATTTTTGTTGGAAATATCAATATTAAAAAAAAACAAGTCCACCGAAGATTTAGTTATTTTAAGGTCTTGGTTTCGTTCACTCAATTCCATGATATTTGATATGTATTTTACCCTCGATCCCGATTGATTTTTAGCTCTAATACGGCTCTTCTGAGCCATTTCTACTAACATTTGTTATTTCGAGTGTTTGTTGTGCTTTCTATTAGATTTTACAGGAATCAATGATTTATCGTTGATTTCCGAGCCTTTTGAAGCACTTGAAGAAGTTAGTGAAGAGTTGAAGTCATTTGGGAAACTTAACCGAAGATTAGAAGTGCTAAAATGAAGAATTAAAGAAGTAATTAAGGAAGAACAAGCAAAAACCGAGAAACGGAGCCAAGGTAAGCTGCCCGACCGGACCGAGGTTGTGCGCCCGGGTGAGGGTTGCACGCCCGGACCCCTCCGGGCGGGTGGCTCTAAAGGGAATTTTCGCGTGTTTTTCCCTTGTCTAGTCTAAGTACTTAATGTTTAGTCTTCTAAATTTGTCATTTACGCCTTTTTTTACACTTTTACAAACCCTAGTTTACTCTAAAATTCTCTCTAAGTGTAGAACTTTGTTCAATCTTTCAATCAATAACATTCAGTTTTTATTTTAATCTCAATTCTTGTTCTTAATTAATGTTTATTATTAGTTTTAATTTATGCTCTTAGTTTTATTAGCTTTATGTTTAGATTTAAATTCTTGATTATTGTTGGATTGTTTAGTTTAATCATGGTTAGGATTTTAATTTCTTTCATTGATATAGTTTTTGTTCTTTCAATTATGAGTGAGTAGTTTCTTTTCTAGGACTAGGGGATCCATGGAGTGATTATTGATGTTTTGCTCATAAATATTAGTTTAACTATTAATGTACTTGAATTCCTGCCACTACTAAAAATCCCCCCCTTTGTCGACACTATTTCCGCCTATTTACAACACTTTAAAGTGTCGGAAAAGTCACTACCGACACTTCCACAAAGTGTCGGAATTTCACATGACGAGATTTCTTGACACTTTAAAGTGTCGGTATTATGGACACAAAAAAGTGTCAGTATTTTATTGTTTCCGACACTTTAAATTGTCAGTAACACTGCCAAATGCAACTCTACCAAAATTTACCCGCCAAGTTCCTCGACACTTTAAAGTGTCGATTCTTATTTTGCGGGATTTTGAGGGAAAATAATCGACACTTTAAATAGTCAAGTTGACTAGGGGTATAAGTTTGACGTATAAAATAAGTAGACACTATAAAGTGTCGGCATTCTCAATTTTTTTACTGGAAATCGATGCAAAAAATTCAAATCCAATTGTAGAAAATAAAAAATACCCTGTTGCCACATTTGTGCTACTTGTTGAAAATTGTGAAGCTAGTATTTGAACATATATATACTACGTGCTTTTCATCATCATAGAAATTTAACCCTGGAAGAGAAATTATATTTCGTAATATAAATTCATCATATAGATAATATATCATCCACCCTTTAATACTGAAAAAGTTCAAATACTAAAAACACAATTAAAAAAAACAATCTAAATACTATAAAAACTAATAATTTAAAATGTTAAAACATCTAAGTACTAAAAAATACTCACAATTGAAAAGTTTAACAACCAAAAGACTAATAAATTTTAGTGAACGGTCATATACGGTATGCCATTGTTGTAAGATCATCAAGTTGACTTTTGTTGGTTCGATTCATCCATGTCTTCAGTTTCTTCACTCAAATCTTCTATATTCTGGAGAAAAAAAAAAGCATTTCATTAATACATATAACAAGGCATAAAAGCATTAACATTTGGGTATACTAGTGATTAATGCCCAATGGTAAGGTGTGGTCTGCATAGCAAGGCATAAAAGCATTAACCTGAAGTCATTTTTCCTATATAGAACAGGCCACTGCAGCCAGCCTGAAAAACCTACCTTACTTGAAAGCTGCACAGCAGTCAGCCTGCACTGGGACTCTGCAGCCACTACTGCCTCCCCAGGAAACCTCCCTTCCTACTCAACAACGGCAGAAGAACAGCCACACACTGCACCACCATCTGCAGCTTGAAGCCAACAAACACCAACAACACTGCACCAACTCCAGTTCAAAAAACCAGCTCACCAACTAATTTTCTTGACAACTAATCTTGACAACTAATTTTCTAAACTAACTTTGACAATTGTAAGATCTAATGTTTGATGAGACACTCTTTACTTGAGTTTAGATCTAATTAAGATACTTGCTATCTTTTAAACACAATACAACTGGCAACACCTTGTTGGCTCAATAACAAAAGAATTTCAACCCGAACTACAAAACAAAACGAATAAAACAAGGTACAAGTGAAGAGGACATAGACTAACCTGCTCATTTATGGAGCGTAAAGCAGCATTAGTGGCCGCTAACATTTCTGGAGATATACGACCACTTTGCACAGCACTCAACAAGTCACTCATAGAAGATGCCATTCTCTTTATAAGGTTAGTTGTGTGCTTCTTATGCCTTGCAAACTTAACTTGAATATCATGGTCTCCGTTATTACTCATTTCTGATGTGATGCCTCTTTTTCGTAACAACGAATGCACGCCCATCACGTCACTTCGCTTCACTCCAAACCCATACCCAATTGGTTTCTGGTTATTATTATCTTTGTCGTACATGAGCTCATTAAAAACTTCATCTTCAATCTGCTCTGTTATTGTCCTCGATGATGAAGTATATGCAACAGCTTCTATCAATCTTAGATTTTGCCACTTCTACAATTACTCACAAGAGACAAAACAAGCATAGTTAGCACCTACAAAATCTGATTATAAGTCACAGTGGCTGCAAAATGAGGAGATTTAATATTAAGAAGTACAAACCAAATCCAAAACAATAAGACGGCCTATCAACTACCTTACAAAAACGAACAGTGACAAGTACAAACAGAGTGCTAGTGATCCTAATCCAAGCTATTTTGAAACCCAGAGTTACGGAGTAATTAGCATATTGCATGAATAACTATACTATATTTTGGGACTAACTCTACACTAATCACTTTTTCATATCTGTATGTAAGGTAACCTTGTCCTTTCCAGATGAAATAAGAGCTCAACTAAAATTCATCTTATTCACCAATTAACAAATCTAAGCAACAATCTTCAATCTTATGCCTAAAACATTCTATCTGAGGTCATCCACATGCTTCCACCCCAAGGACAAAGACCAAGTGTCATTGTATCCAAAAATTCCAACACTATTGTAGAGAACAACAAATATTTCCAAAAAGAAACCCGAAGAGTCTTAGACAATGAAATCGGTTCCTGGTTAGAAGATGCATGGTACACACTACACAGATACAAAACTTTCAGAGTTCCAAAGATAACTATAGATCCTATCAGCTCTTTATTTATGTTAACGAATTAATGTTCATAAAAAAGATTCCCAACTTTCAACAAATTTGGCCTCTTGAAGTCTTGAAAGACACTAGAACTAGTAAAGAATGCTAAGACTTGTCGAACATATAATTATATGATGCTAGTTTTAATTAATGTGTGATTTTACAAAATAAAAATAAACTTCAATTCTTACATAAAGACTAAATTTTTACTGTCAAAGCCTTGCATTGGAACCAAGAAAAGCATAAGAATAGTGTTTGAAGACAAAGGGACAAATAAATCCAGAAACTAAAGTTTTCAATGCAAATGTGGTCATATAAACAGACGACAAAAAGCCACTCCCAAAATAATTTGGGGACAAGAACTGAAGACACAGCAACAGAAATGGTGTCGACAGAAGATCACACAAAGAGTTTTAAAGTTCTGAATTGTAACGAACGAATATATATATACTTTAATCAAGTTTTTGATGGGCTGATATGAAGGAAAAGGCAATTTTAGCAGGCTTCATTATGGAACTATGAAAGCAAAGGTCCAACCTCTGCTTCAGTGATTTGAATGAGTACAGGCCAACTAGGCCTAACACTTTCACCACCTCAACCAACCTCTCTACACCAAAAGACACACCCAAAAACCATGAAAAACAAAAAATTCAGGTCCTACTCCACACTTGCAAAACTGACCACAATACAGGCACCAGGACAGAGCAAGAGCATAGTCAGCAACAGCCAGAAAGCAAAACTCAATTACAGCTCAGGCAAACACCTACCCAAAACGCCCCCACCACAAACAGCACACATATTAAAGTATATTAATCACTTCCCTACACTAGATTGCTGCTAAAAACAGCCTGTGATGTAACTTTTATGCTCATAATGTGTATTATTCTTGCTTCAACGTCTAGTCTGAATTTAATTTTTCAACTCTAATTTTTGTGTACCACTAATTTTAGGTTGTCAAGATCTAGTTAGTTAATGGTTAGTTTGCATCAAGAGACATGGATTAGTTTATATGTTGAGTACATTCATTGACTCAAACTTTGGGTGCTATAATCAATTTTCAAGCATTGAACACATGGAAACTAGACCAAAACCATGGCAGCTAAATCAACCTCTAGCACAAACCATATAAACAAAATATGAACAGAATAAAATTTCGAAACTATACAAACCATATAAACAGAAATAAAATTGAAACCATGGCAGCTAAATCAACCTCTAGCACAAACCATATAAACAGAATATGAACAGAATAAAATTTCGAAAACTAGATACAAACCATATAAACAGAAATAAAATGAAAACCATGGCAGCTAAATCAACCTCTAGCACAAACCATATAAACAGAATAGAACAGATAAAATTTCGAAACTAGTACAAACCATATAAACGAAATAAAATTGAAAACCATATAAATCAACCTCTAGACACAAACAAGAAATTCGAAAATTTTTTACATGCAAATTGTATCGATTACTTGAACCAGTAAAGAATAAATACAGAAAAATTCAAAATTTTTAGCATGCAAATCGAAAGAAGTTTGTAAATTAAACAAATAACAAACCAATTAAACTAAAGTAGAATTCCAAATTATTCCAGGTACAATTCAAACACACAATACATCTCGCTCGTAATATTGAATGCAAAATAGACAATTCAGTTTATTCGAAAATTCGAAAATATCAAAGAAAATTCAAACAACAAACAACTATCATAGTTTAATCGAAACAAGGTAGCAAATAATTGTTGATGGATACCTGATTTGTGCAATTCTGTGGTGGAAATTACAGCAGGACAGAGCAAGCAAACCCACCAACCCAAGGATTATATACGACTTTTAATTCTGAAATTGAGATAAAAACGATTGGGAATTTTGTGGGAATGGTGTTGTAATTTGCGTGGGAGATGAGTGGGAATTGCAATTGAATTGGGGTTAAATTGCAACGGAGAATTGTGTGGGAGAATCGTGTGGGAATTGAGATTGAATTGCAATGGAGAATAATGTGCTTTGATTTTGTTTGTGGAATAATCGGGGTACGTGAAATGGTGTTAGCAGTTTTGAGTAATGAATAATGTTGAGGAAGGATGTACTCTTAAACCCTACAAACTAC
Organism: Suaeda aralocaspica; assembly: GCA_016808085.1. Taxonomy (NCBI): domain Eukaryota; kingdom Viridiplantae; phylum Streptophyta; class Magnoliopsida; order Caryophyllales; family Amaranthaceae; genus Suaeda; species Suaeda aralocaspica. Next base: position 514,250 of record PYUH01000656.1, on the reverse strand, counting down.
ATACAACTCCTCAACCGCCCTTTTTTATAATTTGATTTAATTAATTATGAATCCCACCAAAAAAGCAGTAGTTAGTTTGCCAAATTTTGATAATTTAATGTGTGGGAAAAGTGTCGGAAACATAGGAAACATAAACAAACATCCGACATTTCTAAAGTGTCGGGGAAAAAGTGTCGGGATATCAAGCATATTGTAGTAGTGTGCTGTCAATTGTTATTGTCTTAATTAATACTGGCCAGGTTTAATTGTTAGTTTGATATTGTTGAAATCGATGCCGAGAGGTAAGATACCACAATTAGATCATAAGGACAATAGGCAAACGAGTCTAAGTGGCGAGAGCCATTAGAGGAGTTTTGAAGGGCACTAGATTCGAGAGGAATTAGTGGACCTTAATTCAAGGAAATTGATAATCTAATTAATTGTTTGTGCGCAATGTTTGTTAATCCTGTGGTGAACCGATGTCCTAGGTTTAGTCATTAATTTATTTCCTTAATCAATTTAGCTCTAATTCTAGTTAATTTCTTGATCACAATTGTCACTCAAAGGCCCTTTACACAGTCTTAACTTTTTAGAACTAATAGGTTAATGCTTTCCTGTGAATTCGATCCCTACTTCCCTAGCTATATTAGTTAGAGTGGTTAGGTTTATTTTTGATAGGTATGGATAGCCTCATCACTCCACATCCGTAATTTGATGGGTATTAGTTTTGCTTCTGATGGTTCTGGTTTCGCTCACCCAAAAATATTAATTGCCGCCAAGATTAATTTGTTATGGTTAAATTTGACCTTGAAAACCCTAGATCTAAGGTTTTTTTGTCAAATTCGGCCCAATAAAACTTTGATGGTTAATGGTTGATAAGGTAAGTTGTTTTTTTCCTTTAGGAAAAATTAACAACAAAGAAAACCCACCTTTGCCTCATCGTCGCTTATAAAGACCACCTTTGTTAACACTAGTTGTGACACCCTGCGCACTGCGCACGACGCCCCAAAATATATATATGTATGTGATTATATTGTTTAGGCTTATACGATTCATAGTCGATGATTTTCGGTATAATTCGAGTGTAATGGATATATATATGATTTTGGTAATAAACATGATTCTAATTTGGCTTATGTTGATAGTATGATGTATAGTAATTAGTAGTTTGTTTAATAGTTATATACTATTAAATTGTCAAAACTATATGATTAAATTTTTTCAAATAACATATAAAGTATGTCCAATATGTTTAATAATATTTATTTTTTATATATAATAAAATTTTATGGTGGTCAACTATGCAATAAATAAGTAAATTATTGTAGGGTTTTCTATATACTATGCATGCAAGGTTATCATCATTAAATCTTTTATTTTATAAATAAATAGACAAAACTCACAGATTTGTTAATAATGTCAACTATTTAAATGTCAGTAAAATTTTCTAGTTGTTCCAACTTGGGAATAACTTGAGTATTACTGTGAGGGTTTCTTGTAGTACACGTAACCAATAAAACTATATAATTAGGTGAATAAAGTCAGTTTCTCTTTTCTGATGTTGGCTGTTACTCTCCTTCACTCCATTAATATCTTGGTTCTGTTTTTCTCCTTTCAATTTATCCTGTCATTCAATTTCTTCACCAAATAATCTCTTTCGACTTGGATCTCTGTTAAGCCGTTGGTTCCTTGAATTTTTCTCATCTCCATTGTTGGTAGTGAGTCTCGTGATTTGCATGGGCTGATTCGTGTATAATTCTATACTGGTCTTCTTATTTTCTGTGTTTTTTCTTTCGATTTGGTTGATTCGAATGTTTTATCTTTCTCAGTTTTATTCCATTTGTGTAGTTCAAGATCTTATTACAGCTTGTAAAATTGAATGTGTATTTTGTTTAGGGTTTGCGATTTCTGGGTGCCGAAGAAACCAATAACAAGTGCTACACAAAAACCCTATTAATGTTCCATGATTCTTCATATACGGCGTATGATCAAGATTGGTTTAGGTTGATATATTCTCTTTTTTTGCAAGGTTTTGAAGGCATTTGTATTGCTGCATTTGTTTGTTCTTTCCCCTGTAAGGTTTATTCCATTTCATTGGTGTACTATTCAAGATCTACTATTTTCAGATTATTAGTGAATTATATACTAGATTCTAAAGTTTCTGTGTGTTTATTGATTCTCTTTATTGACCTATGTTTAGGTATTCAATCTTATTAATGTAACAATGGTTAGCTGATTTCTATTCTTTTATTTGGCATGTTATAGTTGTTAGTTTAATTGTCGGACAGAAAAATAGTGGGATTTTTGTATTTAATAGCCAATCAATAATGTAACTGAATTGGTTTTGAATTGTCTTACTGAAAAGAATATCTGCCTTGATTTTTGTTATTGATTTAGAGAGTATATTTTTGCTACTATGCTAATAACGTGGTCGGGGTTTACAAAGATATACCTAATATTATTTACATAATAATAGTCCATTAAGATTATATAATATTTTTGTAATAACATTTATATAATCTAGCATTATTGTGATCATTATAATGGTTAGTTTAAAATGATTGTTTTAATTTCATTAGGCTGTGTAACCTTTATCAATTTGAAAGAGGTTCCTTGGGTCACTGTTAAGAATTAATATGTAAGTAGAAGGCATTCTATGCAATAAAACTAAAAGTAAGGAATGGAAGAGTTTGTTGAATGAATGCGATCTTCTATATGCTTTTGATTGAGCCTAATATGGTATTAAGTACTTTAAAATATTTTGAAGTTCATTTGTGTTTGTGCGAGAGATAAAGCAATTGGTTGCATGGGAATCGTGCAATAGTAATAGCTCGATTTTAACAACTTTTTGTGCCAAGAATAATAGTTAGATTTCTTTGTGGGTCATTAGGGTTGCTAGTACCAACATATGTGCAACCATTACTATAGGTCCTATTTTCTGAAATCATACTTTTATGATGCTGTAATTATATTATAGTAAACCTCAAAACATCTTGTGGTAAAGGAATAATAATGTAAATATTGTCCTTTCCATCGAATGCAAATCTTCTCCTATTTAATTTAGAGGAGCAGGTCAGGAATAGCTATCAGTAATTTTTCTTCGTGTAGAATTGCTTTCGATTGATAAATCATAGTAGTCATCTAATTTGCAAAGACCAAGAAGTTATAGCATTTTGTAGCATATCAACTTTTTGATGAGATAGCAAAATAAAAGTAGTATATTATAGCATATTGATAAAAGGTACCGTCTAAAGATTCAACTCAAATTTCAAATGGCCACGAGCATAGATATGCGATGACTATGCTCCCAAATCTTTGGCTGCACATTTGTGGAAGAGAGACAATAATGCGAATTTATCTTTGTGGAAAAAATATTAAAGGTTTCCATGATATACTCAGGCCTTTAATGTATTCTTTTCCTATACCAGAGTTCCATTATTTCTTCTCTATGTGTTATGTGCAGAACGATGACCAAGCTCCCAAAATTTGGTTTCATATAAGTCAAAGGAGGAAAATAATGGTAACCCTAGGTTTGTGAAAAAATAAGTTGAAGGCTTTCAATTAAAGTATGTTAACCTTTAATGTATTTTTTTCTTGTACTTGTCATCACTATTTTCTCTCTTTGTTTATATGGAAAACAAATTTTGAGAGCATTGTTCGTCGTATACCTGTGCTCGTAAATTGTCTGAAGTTTTGCTTGAATCTTAAACGGTACCCGTTATCAATATGTTGTAATATGTTGCTTGTATTTTGCTATCTCATGAAAAGATTGATATGCTACAAAATACTATAGACTTGCTTAGTCTTTGAAAAATAAGATGAACTGTTGAGGATTTATCAATCGAAAGAATTCTACACGAAGAGAAAAATTACTGAAGGCTATTCCTAACGCGCTCATCTAAATTAAATATGAGGAGATTGCATTTGATAGAAAGGACAATATTGATATTGTTGGTTCTTTGTCATAAGGATTTTTTGAATTTGAGGTAATGTTAGAGTGGTTGGATGAGGTAATTTTTTGTTTGGGAGGATTGATTTGTTCTTATTCAATGGATTGACTGTTGTTTATTCTTTTTGGAGTAGGAGGAGGGATCTACTTCTCGCGAGCATGAAATACTATTAAAGCTAGTTCTCGATTTATGTTTATTGAGGGGCAGTGGAAAGAATATGTGGTATTATTTCTGTTTATTGTATTTCAATCTTTTATGTTGTAGTAGTACCTAGAGTTGCCTCGTTGATCTGGGCATAATTGTTTCTTCGCGTGTATTAAACTATCTGCAGTAATTACCTAGGAAATTGTGCATTTTTGGGAGTGAGCTGGCTGGTCACTGCAGCTTTGTTAGTCCAGTAAATGTACTTGGTTTGTGAAGATAATCATGGAGATGGGGACACTATGTATGTGATGGTGGGTAAACATTTTTTGCTGATTTTAACATAGGTGAAGGGTATAGCGTATTTTTTTATTATTTAGCGAATTGGTATTTGATGTCCTCATCTTTGATGAGTCAGGCTGTGAATGCCCTCATTCATATTTGTGCGTGATGTTTCTCTAATGATGTCAGTGTTTCTTCTGAAAAAGGCAGCAATTCTGCAAGCAATGACGTATTATCATAGGTGTTATTGTTGTGAGACTTATGCTGATTTGAATGTTTGAGTGAAAGAAAGATTGCGGAATGCAGACTACACAACGAGGACACAAACATGATCTAAACAGCACGCCTAACAAGATACATGGAGGGAAGTCCTTGAAGAAGACAAAGGTGCAACCTATGGTCGCCCAAGAAAAAATAGATATGTTGAATTAAGTATGGTTATAAGATTTGTCCCTCTTTTTTTTAATAGCTAAATATGTATGTTTTTTATGACTATTATTGGTATTATGCTTATGTAAGATGATTTATTTTGAAATGGCTATAATTGAATACATTAATACTTGTACCTAATTTGTTTGGTTCTAGTATATTTTGGAGTTTTTTTTTATTTATTTTCTTATAATAATAATTTATTTTGTTTTAGTAAAATATGTATGTCGTGGTTATAAATTATAATGTTTAGGTTTATAATTCAAGTATTGTAAATTATTGATTAGTTTGCATATAATGGGTTAGGTTCTTATATTGGTTCATGATAAAGATACATTCCCCCGAATGGCGGTTCGATGGAACAAAATTTTGTTCTTCAAAACAAAGTGGAATATTTGCAATGCCAGAACACTGCACCATCAATACCTCCACTGTTCCTAATCAGTCTGTTCCTCTACATTCAAAAATAGGAAAACAATAATTAACTTCAGACAAAAAAAAAACATCGGATGTTATCATCTTATATTTAAAGTACACAAAAACTAATTAATGACACATGTGACAAAGTGACCTGATGATCAAGTAACTCTGGAAATGAAACATAAATGTTTCAAACTTTCAAATGAATTATAAACATATGACAGTATTGGTTCTGATCATGTTCAGAGAGTTACAATAGCATGTAATATAGATGTATCACATATCTGTCGCGTGATGGTAATCCTTGACAAAAATTGCCTGCCGTAGCATATATTTCGGTATTCTCAGTATTTGTACAATTAAACTGCTTGAATTCAGAGTTGTAGCTGAAATGATTTTGTATGCTCCTTGAATATTTATAGGGTTATGTGGAAAATGCAGATTATGAATTAGTATAAATATGAAGAAATCTTTAAAGATACCAACATAATATAAGAAAAATCGTGGTAAGTCTAATATATCAAACAGAAAGAAAGAACTTGCATAGTATTTAAAATAGCCTCCCTTGTGAGGTGACCATTATATAGCGTTTACAGTTGGACTAATTGTATTTATAGAAGTAATCATTTTTCATTTGTTTGAAACAGGCCAATAATTAACTTTGAATCAAGTGTCTAATGTTATCACTAACTAAATTAATGACTTTAAATTTTAAAGTGGTGTTTTATTTGGTAATTCAGAGACTATATTTTAAAGAATAAAATGGGTCAAACAAAAATTAAAGAATATATAGTCTCAAAATCTAATACATAATAATACCAAATGTAATAGACTGAATATTATTATTATATTACTAAAAATCACTGTTTCCAGTCAACAGGATATTCATTTGTAGTAAGGAAATCTGAAAAAAGCATTTAAATTGGAGAGGGATTATAAATGACATTGATTTTTTATTTTGAACTGGGTGTTTTGAATTAATATTAGGTTCATACACTGTAACTTTGAATTGTACCATCATTTCATTGGATATTCAGGATTGAACAATTACTTAAACAGGAGAGAAGTCTTTCAGACAGTCTATTAATGCATATAAGAATTAGTCAAAACTGAGCAGTTGCATTTGAAGAGTTGCATTTTAGTTTCATATCAGTTTCCAAGGTGTTTGGAATTAATAGGTTTGAATAGTTGCATTTGTGACAGTTTCTAAGGGCTATATAAAGCAATCCCTGGTTAGTTTTAAACAATACAGTTTCCTCTTCTCTTTTTTGTTTGTCTTGTTAGCCATGGAGGGAGATATCTAATAGTAGTACATACTATTGCATACAAAGAAATCTACAAGAATTTTTGGTATGTACATACATTCATAAGTACAAACAGATAATTTGGTTGAGTATAAATTATTTATTTTACTTATGAATTTTAATACATAAGCTGTCTATTTTACTAATGAATTCTAATGTTTGTAGCCTTTACCACAACAGTGGAGGCTGTTGATGGTGAGTGCTCTGGCACTGCACAGTTTCTCACACAAGCAGGGCAACCTTCCACTATCAGGGTGCTTGCAAATGAAGAGGGATCAAAGTTGGAGGCTTTTTTTACGACAGAGAGTGGAACCGACTTGTGAAGATAAAATGTGTTGTTGGTGAAAACAATAAGTGTTTATTATGTTCGCCGTGGTATTTTTTATGTCAGAATTTTCAACACACCAATGTAGAAAGGTTGCTTCTGTTGTATAAAAATTATGTTGTTTTGTTAATTATTGCTATGATATATTTTTTGACTGTTAAAACATTGTTTGTATATATTTAGGTTTGAACAAAATTTACTGTAGTATGATATGTTAGCATTTTGGTTCTCACCTCTCCCACTACACATATCACATCTATTTCACTTCCCCCACTTATACCTACAACTGAATGTGAAATCATCAAGTAGTTGCTAATAGTCTAATATGCTTAAAGTTAAGTTCGAAACAGTCCTAAAATAGACAAATTTGCACAGTGACAGTACTGACACAAAGTTGCAAACAAATTGTGATTCTTTCCCCCTTACATATATCTGGTTAACATCTAAGAAATACAAATAAACCTTTTTATGGCATCTCTCTAACCTAGTCCGATGCACAAATATCAGGATCAAAATCACCACGGTAGAATTTGAACTCTTCTCCCTCGTGACATGTTTCAGATATATAAAAAACCATGCGGGCGACTACTACAATCAAATCTCTAGGATAAAGGTAACGATACAAACTATATATGAAATCAAAATAACTCAAACAGGGAAATTAATAGCCAAAATCTGATGTAGATGAACATTCAAAACAAACTTTCCAGCAAACCCAACATACTATGATAGTAATGCAAAGAAAAAACCATGAGAGCAACATTAGAAAAAGCTAGGCTAACCTGTTGCAATGATACTGTGCTTTCCTCATCATGTTCTTCTTTCACATTCTGGAAATCGAAATTTAAATGAAATTGTAGTAAGATAGTGTGAAGAATGACAAGCGAACTTCATTCAAAGAAGCTGAAAAGGAGAATTTTTCTAAATTCTAAATAAAATATATGAACAACAAATACAAATTGAAACAAAAATAAGCATCATAATAAAAATATGCTTCTCTTGATCACAACATGCAAAAACTTTGCATCTTCAATTCTTGAAACTCATTATGATGAACAACATTTCGATTTTGTCAAACCCAATAAAAAAAAGTAAACACATTAATGTAATCAATCTACAAAAAACTGTAAAATCGAGATCCTTCACCGAAATGTGAATCAGTCTGAACCGTAGAACAGTCCTCAAAATTCAACCTAAAATCGAATGTATACCTAACAAATGGGATCTAACAGTGAAACATTTGAGACCTAATTCAACAGCAAAGAACAAGTTCAAGATCCAAGATTCAAAACCTTAGTTTTTCACCCTAATTCAACCCCAATAATCGAATTCAAGTCAAAAAAATCGCATTCATCACACAGAAGTTCAAACATCAATTACTATATGTTGTTTTGTAGCAAGCATTTCAAACGTTCACTACTAAATGACAAATAAACATTGAGAAGGTGGGTGTTGACTTTGGGA
>PYUH01000656.1:484505-505931 GCA_016808085.1 Suaeda aralocaspica | reverse complement strand
AAAACCATGGCAGCTAAATCAACCTCTAGCACAAACCATATAAACAGAATATGAACAGAATAAAATTTCGAAACTAGTACAAACCATATAAACAGAAATAAAATTGAAAACCATGGCAGCTAAATCAACCTCTAGCACAAACCATATAAACAGAATATGAACAGAATAAAATTTCGAAACTAGTACAAACCATATAAACAGAAATAAAATTGAAAACCATGGCAGCTAAATCAACCTCTAGCACAAACCATATAAACAGAATATGAACAGAATAAAATTTCGAAACTAGTACAAACCATATAAACAGAAATAAAATTGAAAACCATGGCAGCTAAATCAACCTCTAGCACAAACCATATAAACAGAATATGAACAGAATAAAATTTCGAAACTAGTACAAACCATATAAACAGAAATAAAATTGAAAACCATGGCAGCTAAATCAACCTCTAGCACAAACCATATAAACAGAATATGAACAGAATAAAATTTCGAAACTAGTACAAACCATATAAACAGAAATAAAATTGAAAACCATGGCAGCTAAATCAACCTCTAGCACAAACCATATAAACAGAATATGAACAGAATAAAATTTCGAAACTAGTACAAACCATATAAACAGAAATAAAATTGAAAACCATGGCAGCTAAATCAACCTCTAGCACAAACCATATAAACAGAATATGAACAGAATAAAATTTCGAAACTAGTACAAACCATATAAACAGAAATAAAATTGAAAACCATGGCAGCTAAATCAACCTCTAGCACAAACCATATAAACAGAATATGAACAGAATAAAATTTCGAAACTAGTACAAACCATATAAACAGAAATAAAATTGAAAACCATATAAATCAACCTCTAGCACAAACCAAGAAATTCGAAAATTTTTTACATGCAAATTGTATCGATTACTTGAACACAGTAACAGAATAAACTACAGAAAAATTCAAAATTTTTAGCATGCAAATCGAAAGAAGTTTAGTAAATTAAACAAATTAACAAACCAATTAAACTAAAGTAGAATTCCAAATTATTCCAGGTACAATTCAAACACACAATACATCTCGCTCGTAATATGAATTGCAAAATAGACAATTTCAGTTTTATTCGAAAATTCGAAACTATTCAAGAAAATTCAAACACACAATACAACTCATCATAGTTTAATCGAAAACAAGGTAAGCAAATAATTGTTTGATGGATACCTGATTTTGTGCAATTCTGTGTGGAAATTACAGCAGGACAGAGCAAGCAACTCCACCAACCCAAGGATTATATACGACTTTTAATACTGAAATTGAAGATAAAATACGATTGGGAATTTTGTGGGAATGGTGTTGTAATTTGCGTGGGAGATGAGTGGGAATTGCAATTGAATTGGGGTTAAATTGCAACGGAGAATTGTGTGGGAGAATCGTGTGGGAATTGAGATTGAATTGCAATGGAGAATAATCGTGCTTTGATTTTGTTTGTGGAATAATCGTGGGTACGTGATATGGTGTTAGCAGTTTCTGAGTAATGAATAATGTTTGAGGAAGGATGTACTCTTAAACCCTACAAACTACATACAACTCCCTCAACCGCCCTTTTTTTTATAATTTGATTTAATTAATTATGAAATCCCACCAAAAAAGCAGTAGTTTAGTTTGCCAAATTTTTGATAATTTAATGTGTCGGGAAAAGTGTCGGAAACATAAGGAAACATAAACAAACATCCGACATTTCTAAAAGTGTCGGGGAAAAAGTGTCGGGATATCAAGCATATTGTAGTAGTGTGCTGTCAATTGTTATTGTCTTCAATTAAATACTGGCCAGGTTTAATTGTTAGTTTGATATTGTTGAAATCGATGCCGAGAGGTAAGATTACCACAATTAGATCATAAGGACAATAGGCAAAACGAGTCTAAGTGAGCGAGAGCCATTAGAGGAGTTTTGAAGGGCACTAGATTCGAGAGAATTAGTGGACCTTAATTCAAGGAAATTGATAATCTAATTAATTGTTTGTGCGCAATTCGTTTGTTAATCCCTGTGGTGAACCGATGTCCTAGGTTTAGTCATTAATTTATTTCCTTAATCAATTTAGCTCTAATTCTAGTTAATTTCTTGATCACAATTGTCACTCAAAGGCCCTTTACACAGTCTTAACTTTTTAGAACTAATAGGTTTAATTGCTTTCCTGTGAATTCGATCCCTACTTCCCTAGCTATATTAGTTAGAGTGGTTAGGTTTATTTTTGATAGGTATGCGATAGCCTCATCACTCCACATCCGTAATTTGATGGTTATTAGTTTTAGCTTCTGATGGTTCTTGGTTTCGCTCACCCAAAAATATTAATTGCCCGCCAAAGATTTAATTTGTTATGGTTAAATTTGACCTTGAAAACCCTAGATCTAAGGTTTTTTTGTCAAATTCGGCCCAATAAAACTTTGATGGTTAATGGTTGATAAGGTAAGTTGTTTTTTCCTTTTAGGAAAAATTAACAACAAAGAAAAACCCACCTTTGCCTCATCCGCTTATAAAAGACCCACCTTTTGATTAACACTAGTTGTGACACCATGCGCACTGCGCACGACGCCCCAAAATATATATATGTATGTGATTATATTGTTTAGGCTTATACGATTCATAGTCGATGATTTTCGGTATAATTCGAGTGTAATGGATATATATATGATTTTGGTAATACACATGATTCTAATTTGGCCTTATGTTGATAGTATGATGTATAGTAATTAGTAGTTTGTTTAATAGTTATATATACTATTAAATTGTCAAAACTATCATGATTAAATTTTTTCAAAATAACATATAAAGTATGTCCAATATGTTTAATAATATTTATTTTTTATATAATAATAAAATTTTATGGTTGGTCAACTATTGCAATAAATAAGTAAATTATTGTGAGGGTTTTCTATATACTATGCATGCAAGTTTATCATCATTAAATCTTTTATTTTTATAAATAAATAGACAAAACTCACAGATTTGTTTAATAATGTCAACTATTTAAATGTCAGTAAAATTTTCTAGTTGTTCCAACTTGGGAATAAACTTGAGTATTACTGTGAGGGTTTCTTGTAGTACACGTTCAACCATAAAACTATATACTTAGGTGAATAAAGTCAGTTTCTCTTTTTCTGATGTTGGCTGTTACTCTTCCTTCACTCTCATTAATATCTTGGTTTCTGTTTTTCCTTCCTTTTCAATTTATCCTGTCATTCAATTTCTTCACCAAATAATCTCTTTCAGACTTTTGGATCTCTGTAAAGCCGTTGGTATTCCTTGAATTTTTCTCATCTCCATTGTTGGTAGTGAGTCTCGTGATTTGCATGGGCTGATTCGTTTGATCATTAATCTTCTATTACTGGTCTTCGTTTGAGGTTTGATTCGAATTTGCTTTTATCTTTCTCAGTTTTATTCCATTTGTGTAGTTTCAAGATTCTTATTACAGCTTGTAAAATTTGAATGTGTATTTTGTTTAGGGTTTGCGATTTCTGGGTGCCGAAGAAACCAATAACAAGTGCTACACAAAAACCCTATTAATGTTCCATGATTCATTTCATATACGGCGTATGATCAAGATTGATTTAGGTTGATATATCTCTCTTTTTTTGCAAGGTTTATGAAGGCATTTGTATTGCTGCATGTCTGTTGTTTCTTCTCCCCTGTAAGGTTTATTTCCATTTCATTGGTGTACTATTCAAGATCTACTTATTTTCAGATTATTAGTGATATCTATATACTATGATTCTAAAGTTTTCTGTGTGTTTGTTGTATTGTCTTTAATTGACCNATTGTATTCTCTTTAATTGACCTATGTTTAGGTATTCAATCTTATTAATGTAACAATGGTTAGCTGATTTCTATTCTTTTATTTGGCATGTTATAGTTGTTAGTTTAATTGTCGGACAGAAAAATAGTGGGATTTTTGTATTTAATAGCAAATCAATAATTGTAACTGTAATTGGTTTTGAATTGTCTTACTGAAAAGAATATCTGCCTTGATTTTTTGTTATTGATTTAGAGAGTATATTTTTGCTACTATGCTAATAACGTGGTCGGGGTTTACAAAGATATACCTAATAATATTTACATAATAATAGTCCATTAAGATATATATAATATTTTTGTAATAACATTTATATAATCTAGCATTATTGTTGATCATTATAATGTGTTTAGTTTAAAATGATTGTTTTAATTTCATTAGGCTGTGTTAACCTTTATCAATTTGAAAGAGGTTCCTTGGGTCACTGTTTAAGAATTAATATGTAAGTAGAAGGCATTCCATGCATATAATAACTAAAAGTAAGGAATGGAAGAGTTTTGTTAATGATATGCGATCTTCTATATGCTTTTGATTGAGCCTAATATGGTATTAAGTACTCTTAAAATATTTTGAAGTTCATTTGTGTTTTGTGCATTAGAAGATAAAGCAATTGGTTGCATGGGAATCGTGCAATAGTAATTAGCTCGATTTTAACAACTTTTTGTGCCAAAGAATAATGGTTAGATTTCTTTGTAGGGTCATTAGGGTTGCTAGTACCAACATATGTGCAACCATTACTATTAGGTCCTATTTTCTTGAAATCATACTTTTATGACTGTAATTATATTATAGTAAACCTCAAAACATCTTGTGGTAAAGGAATAATAATGTAAATATTGTCCTTTCCATCGAATGCAAATCTTCTCCTATTTAATTTAGAGGAGCAGGTCAGGAATAGCTTATCAGTAATTTTTCTTCGTGTAGAATTGCTTTCGATTGATAAATCATTAGCAGTCATCTTAATTTGCAAAGACCAAGCAAGTCTATAGCATTTTGTAGCATATCAATCTTTTTGATGAGATAGCAAAATAAAAGTAGTATATTATAGCTGTCTCTTATACACATCTAAAATAACATATAAAGTNATTCAACTCAAATTTTCAAATGGCTCACGAGCATAGATATGCGATGACTAATGCTCCCAAATCTTTGGCTGCACATTTGTGGAAGAGAGACAATAATGCGAATTTTATCTTTGTGGAAAAAATATTAAAGGTTTCCATGAATATACTTCAGGCCTTTAATGTATTCTTTTCCTATACCAGAGTTCCATTATTTCTTCTCTATGTGTTATGTGCAGAACGATGACCAATGCTCCCAAAATCTGGTTTTCATATAAGTCAAAGGAGGAAAATAATGGTAACCCTAGGTTTGTGAAAAAATACGTTGAAGGCTTTCATTAACGTATGTTAACCCTTTAATGTATTTTTTTCCTTGTACTTGTCAATCACTATTTTCTCTCTTTGTTTTATATGGAAAACAAATTTTGAGAGCATTGTTCGTCGTATACCTGTGCTCGTAAATTGTCTGAAAGTTTTGCTTGAATCTTTAAACGGTACCTGTTATCAATATGTTGTAATATGTTGCTTGTATTTTGCTATCTCATGAAAAAGATTGATATGCTACAAAATACTATAGACTTGCTTAGTCTTTGCAAATTAAGATGACTGTTGAGGATTTATCAATCGAAAGCAATTCTACACGAAGAAAAATTACTGATAGGCTATTCCTAACGCGCTCATCTAAATTAAATATGAGGAGATTTGCATTTGATAGAAAGGACAATATTGATATTGTTGGTTCTTTGTCATAAGGATTTTTTTGAATTTGAGGTAATGTATAGAGTGTGTTGGACTGAGGTAATTTTTTGTTTAGTTAGGATTGCATTTGTTCTTATTCAATGGATTGATGTTGTTTATTTCTTTTTGGAGTAGGAGGATGGGATCTACTTCTCGCGAGCATGAAATTACTATTAAAGCTAGTTCTCGATTTATGTTATTATTGGAGGGGCAGTGGAAAGACTATGTGGTATTATTTCTGTTTATTGTATTTCCAATCTTTTATGTTGTAGTATGTACCTAGAGTTGCCTCGTTGATCTGGGCATAATTGTTTCTGCGTGTATTAAACTATCTGCAGTAATTACCTAGGAAATTTGTTGCATGTTTTGGGAGTGAGCTGGCTGGTCACTGCAAGCTTGTTAGTCCAAGTAAATGTACTTGGTTTGTGAAGATAATCATGGAGAATGGGGACACTATGTTATGTGATGGTTGGGTAAAATTTTTTGCTGATTTTAACATAGGTGAAGGGTATAGCGTATTTTTTTATTATTTAGCGAATTCGGTATTTGATGTCCTCATCTTTGATGAGTCAGGCTGTGAATGCCCTCATTCATATTTTGTGCGTGATTGTTCTTCTAATGATGTCAGTGTTTCTTCTGAAAAAGGCAGCAATTCTGCAAGCAATGACTGTATTATCATAGGTGTTATTGATTGTGAGACTTATGCTGATTTGAATGTTTTGGAGTTGAAAGAAAGATTGCGGAGTGCANCGGAATGCAGGACTACACATACGAGGACACAAACATGATCTAACAGCACGCCTAACAAGATACATGAGAGGGAAGGTCCTTGAAGAAGACAAAGTGCAACCTATTGGTCGCCCAAAGAAAAAATAAATATGTTAGGATAATTAATGTATGGTTATAAGATATTTGTCCCTCTTTTTTTTAATAGCTAAATATGTATGTTTTTTATGACTATTATATGGTATTATGCTTATGTAGAGATGATTTATTTTGAAATGGCTATAATTGTAATACATTAATACTTGTACCTAATTTGTTTGGTTCTAGTATATTTTGGAGTTTTTTTTATTTTATTTTCTTATAATAATAATTTATTTGTTTTTAGTAAAATATGTATGTTCGTGGTTATAAATTTATAATGTTTAGGTTTATATAATTCAAAGTATTGTAATTATTGATTAGATTGCATATAATGGGTTAGGTTCTTATATTGGTTCATGATAAAGTATACATTCCCCAGAATGGCGGTTCGATGGAACAAAATTTTGTTCTTTCAAAACAAATGGAATATTTGCAATGCCAGAACACTGCACCATCAATAGCCTCCACTGTTCCTAATCAGTCTGTCCTATACATTCAAAAATAGGAAAACAATAATTACTTCAGACAAAAAAAAAACATCGGATGTTATCATCTTATATTTAAAGTATCACAAAACTAATTAAATGACACATGTGACAAAGAAGTGACCTGATTGATCAAGTAACTCTGGAAATGAAACATAAATGTTTCAAACTTTCAAATGAAATTATAAACATATGACAGTATTGGTTCTGATCATGTTCAGAGAGTTACAATAGCATGTAATATAGATGTTATCACATATCTGTCGCGTGATGTAAATCCTTGAACAAAAATTGCCTGCCGTAGCATATATTTCGGTATTCTTTACAGTATTTGTACAATTAAACTGCTTGAATTCAGAGTTGTAGCTGAACTGATTTTGTATGCTCCTTTGAATATTTATAGGGTTATGTGGAAAATGCAGATTATGAATTAGTATAATATATGGAAGAAATCTTAAAGATACCAACATAATATAAGAAAAATCGTGGTAAGTCTAATATATCAAACAGACATGAAAGATACTTGCATAGTATTTACAATAGCCTCCCTTTGTGAGGTTGACCATTATATAGCGTTTACAGTTGGACTAATTGTATTTATAGAAGTAAATCATTTTTCATTTGTTTTGGAAACAAGGCTAATAATTAACTTTGAATCAAGTGTCTAATGTTATCACTAACTAAATTAATGCTAATTTAAATTTTAAAGTGGTGTTTTTATTTGGTAATTCAGAGACTATATTTATAAAGAATAAAATGGGTCAAACAAAAATTAAAGTAATATATAGTCTCAAAATCTAATAACATAAATTGATACCAAATGTAATAGACTGAATATTATTATTATTATTACTAATAAAATCACTGTTTCCAGTCAACAGATGATTCATTTGTAGTAAGGAAATCTGAAAAAGCATTTAAATTGGGAAGAGGGATTATAAATGCATTGATTTTTTATTTTGAACTGTGTGTTTTGAATTAATATTAGGTTCATACACTGTATACTTTGCATTGTACCATCATTTCATTGGATATTCAGGATTGAACAATTACTTAAACAGGAGAGAAGTCTGTTCAGACAGTCTATTAATGCATATCAAGAATTAGTCAAAACTGAGCAGTTGCATTTGAAGAGTTGCATTTATAGTTTCATATCAGTTTCCAAGGTGTTTGGAATTAATAGGGTTTGAATAGTTGCATTCTGTTGACAGTTTCTAAGGGCTATATAAAGCAATCCCTGGTTAGTTTTAAACAATACAGTTTCCTCTTCTCTTTTTTGTTTGTCTTGTTAGCCATGGAGGGAGAATATGCTAATAGTATGTACATACTATTGCATACAAAGAAATCTACAAGAATTTTTTGGTATGTACATACCTTACTAAGTACAAACAGATAATTTGGTTGAGTATATAATTATTTATTTTACTTATGAATTTTAAATACATAAGCTGTCTATTTTACTAATGAATTCTAATGTTTTGTAGCCTTTACCACAACAGTGGAGGCTGTTGATGGTGCAGTGCTCTGGCAGTGCAACAGTTTCTCACACAAGCAGTGGGCAACCTTCCACTATCAGGGTGCTTGCAAATGAAGAGGGATCAAAGTTCGGAGGCTTTTTTTACGACAAAGAGTGGACCGACTTTGTGAAGAATAACAATGTTGTTGTTGGTGAAACAATAAGTGTTTATTATGTTCGCCGTGGTATTTTTTATGTCAGAATTTTCAACAACAACAATGTAGAAAGGTTGCCTTCTGTTGTATAAAAATTATGTTGTTTTTGTTAATTATTGCTATGATTATATTTTATTGACTGTTAAAACATTGTTTTGTATATATTAGGTTTGAACAAAATTTACTGTAGTATGATCTATTGTTAGCATTTTGGTTCTCACCTCTCCCACTACACATATCAACATCTATTTCACTTCCCCCACTTATACCTACAACTGAATGTGAAATCATCAAGTAGTTGCTAATAGTCTAATATGCTTAAAGGTTAAGTTCGAAACAGTCCTAAAAATAGACAAATTTGCACAGTGAAGTACTGACACAAAAGTTGCAACAAAATTGTGATTCTTTCCCCTTACATATATCTGTTAACATCTAATAGAAATACAAATAAACCTTTTTATGGCATCTCTCTAACCTAGTCCGATGCAAAAATATCAGGATCAAAATCACCCACGGTAGAATTGAACTCTTCTTCCCTCGTGACATGTTTCAGATATTAAAAAAACCATGCAGGGCAACTACTACAATTCAAATCTCTAGGATAAAGGTAACGATACAACTATATATGAAATCAAAATCAACTCAAACAGGGAAATTAATAGCCAAAATCCTGATGTAGATGAACATTCAAAACAAACTTTCCAGCAAACCCAACTATACTATGATAGTAATGCAAAGAAAAAACATGAGCAGCAACATTAGAAAACGCTAGGCTAACCTGTTGCAATGATACTGTGCTTTCCTCATCATGTTCTTCTTTCACATTCTGGAAATCGAAATTTAAATGAAATTGTAGTAAGATAGTGTGAAGAATTAACCAAGCGAACTTCATTCAAAGAAGCTGAATAAAGGACGAATTTTTCTAAATTCTAAATAAAATATATGAACAACAAATACAAATTGAAACAAAAAATAAGCCAAAATAAAAATAGCATTTATTCATAATAACAAACATAAAATTAGACAGAAATTGAATATAGAATGAAAAATCCCAAAATAATCAATACCCTTATCGATTTACCAGAGATGATTGACCATTAATGGAAAAAAAAAGTTGAAAGGAAAAGTTGGATTATATATATACTTTTGAGGGGATCAAAAACGGCCCCAAAAAACTTTAACATTCATATAAATAGAACCCCCCTCCCCCTCCGGATCATGATGACTCCTCATCATCTACTT
Organism: Suaeda aralocaspica; assembly: GCA_016808085.1. Lineage (NCBI taxonomy): Eukaryota > Viridiplantae > Streptophyta > Magnoliopsida > Caryophyllales > Amaranthaceae > Suaeda > Suaeda aralocaspica. Next base: position 496,025 of record PYUH01000656.1, on the reverse strand, counting down.
CTTCCCTTGTATTCAGAATATGCTTTCTCTTGATCACAACATGCAAAAACTTTGCCATCTTCAATTCTTGAAACTTCATTATGATGAACAACATTTCTGATTTATCAAACCCAATAAAAAAAGTAACACATTTAATGTAATCAATCTACAAAAAACTGTAAAAATCGAGATCCTTCACCGAAATGTGAATCAGTCTGAACCGTAGAATACAGTCCTCAAAAATTCAACCCTAAAATCGAATGTATACCTAACAAATGGGATCTTAACAGTGAAACATTTGAGACCCTAATTCAACAGCAAAGAACAAGTTCAAGATCCAAGAATTCAAAACCTTAATCGTTTTCACCCTAATTCAACCCCAATAATCGAATTCAAAGTCAAAAAAATCGCATTCATCACACAGAAGTTCAAACATCAATGTACTATATTTTGTTTTGTAGCAAAGCATTTCAAACGTTCAGCTACTAAATGACAAAATAAACATTTGAGAAGGTGGGTGTTGCTTTGTGAACTTGAAACCAACCATCATTTTATTTCATCATTATATAATTTACAATAACCGCCCTTTGTGAGGTTGTTCATTATTTAGCATTTCCAGCTTCACTTATTTTATTGATAGAAGGGAGCTAATAATTAACTTTGAATCAAATGTCTAATTTCCTCACTAATTAAATCAATACTAATATAAAATTTAAAGGGGTGTTCTTATTTGCTAATTCAAAGACTATATTTATAAAAAAAAAAATGGGTCAAACAAAAATTAAAGTAGTATATAGTCTTGAAATCTAGTAAATAAACTGAGGAAAACTACATTAAAATAACAGGTGAAAAACAGCATGAACTTAGTTTTGAAATCCAAAATACCAAATGTAATGGACTGAATATTATGATTATTATGAAAATTGCTATTTCAAGTCAACAGAGGATTAATTTGCAGTGAGGAAAAACTGAAAAGGTACTTAAATTGAGAAGAGGGATTATAGATGCATTGATTTTTGTTTGGAACTGTGTGTTTTGAATTAATATTAGGCTGATTGCTGTATACCTTAAATTGTACCATCATTTCATTGGATTTTCATGATTGCAGAGTTACTTAAACAGGAGATAGATCTGTTCAGACAGTATATTAATGCATGTCAAGAATCAGTCAGTGCTGAACAGTTGCATCTGAAGAGATGCATTAATAGTTTCATATCAGTTTCCAAGGTGTTTAGAATTATTAGGGTTGAAGAGTTGCATTCTATTGACAGTTTCCAGAGGCTATATAAAGCAATCCCTGGTTAATTTTAAGCCATATTTTTAATTTTCTCTCTTTTACATCATCCCTGTCACTGACATCCATTTCTCTATATATACATTACTCCATTGAAACCCAATAGAATCTTAAATTTTTAGTTTTAGTGGTTAAAATTCATCCCACATTTTTCAAAAATTCCAGTTTTTTTATAAAAATCCAAAAATTAAGCCATGGAGGGAGAGTATGCTAATCTTTTGTGCCACACCACTACATACAGAGACATCTACAAGAATTTTTTGGTATGTACATACTTTACTTAGTACAAACAGATAATTTGGTTAAGTATATAATTATCTATTTTACTTATGGGATTTAAATACATAATCTGTCTATTTTACTAATGGATTTTAATGTTTTGTAGCATTTACCACAACAGTGGAGGCTATTGATGGTGCAGTGTTCTGGCACTGCAACAGTGTCTCATTCAAATAGTGCGCAACCTTGCACTATAAGGGTGCTTGCAAGTGAAGAGGGATCAAAGTTCGGAGGGTTTTTTTATGATAAAGAGTGGACCGAGTTTGTGAAGAATAACAATATTGTTGTTGGTGAAACTATAAGCGTTTATTATGTCCGACGCGGTATTTTTTATATCAGAATTTTCAACAACAACAATGAAGAAAGGTTGCCTGCTCTTCCATAGAAATTATGTTGCTTTTCTTAAATATCGTTGTATTTGTATTTTATTAACTATTAAAACAATGGCCTGTATATATTTGATTTTAAGTAAATTTATTGTAGTATTACCTATGTTTAATATTTTCATTCTCACTTCCTCACTACACATATCAACATCTATTTCACTTCCCCCTCTCATGCCTACAATTGAATTTGAAATCATCGCGCAGTTGCTAACAGCCTAATATGCTTAATGGTTAGCTACGAAATAGTCCTAAAAATAGACAAACTTACACAATGAAGTACTGACACAAAAGTTGCAACAAAATTGTGATTCTTTCCCCCTACACATATCAATTAAGATCTAAGAGAAATACAAATAAACCTGTCTATGGCATCTCTCTAACCTAGTCTGATGCAAAAATATGAAGATCAAAATCACCCACAGTAGAGATTGACTCTTTTTCCCCCGTGACATGTTTCAGATATTAAAAAAACCATCCAAAGCAACTACTACAAATCCTTAGGATAATGATAACGATACAACCATATATGAAATCAAAATCAACTGAAACAGATAAATTAATGGCCAAAATCCTGATATAGATCAACACTCAAAACAAACTTTCTAGCAAACCTAACTATACTGTGATAGTAATGCAACATAGACCACCCTCAATTTGCACTCCTCAACTACATGTCTTGCTTCTTTGCTAAACTGAATCGCCCAACTCACACAAGGTAGTCACTTTACAACAAAAGCAATCCCACATTTCCATGTCGAACTAAGTGACATTACAATTCTGAAATCAACCACAACTCTCCAATTTCTCCACGCCCCAAAATAATATAGGCATATAGCACATAACCGCACACATAGCTGTTCTAGTAGACCTTAAAATTAGCTAATCCATAAATTGATCAACACACAAAGTAAGCCCATATCAATTCCGGACATCACATTTCAGAAACACCTAAAAGCACACATCAATGCTCATTCATTTCCCACATCTCCACGTCGAACTAAGTAACATTGTACTTCACAAATAAACCACAACTTTTCGAACATTCAACAGCCGTAGTAGACTCTATAGTTAGCTAATCCATGAATTGATCACCACGCGACGTAAGCCCCCATCAATCGACTTGAGACACCAAACTTCAACCAAAAAAAAAAAAACCACACATCAATGTTCATTCATTACCATTTCTGGAGTGATATCTTTAACAGCTGTCCCATTGCTCACTATGACGCTCTGCAGAAGAAATTTGTCCTTGCATTGCATATCAGCAGGCATCTCCTTTTGTGCTTGCATACTAACTATTTATACATATTATTTCACCAATTAATTAACAAATTTCAAGAAAAAAAGGTAAAACAATTAAACAATCTTAAAAAAAAACACAATATTAATCACTTTGAACATCACATGTTGATCGAGGCAGAACGACTCCGGTATTCGGACGAACGCAATACTTCTTCGGATTCGTAGTTTTGACCTAATTTAAATTAGATCATGCAAAAATTAGTACTACCTCAAACTTAATTCACCACAAAAACGCTAAAATATGAGCAAATCAAACACAATAATTCAAGAAAAATTGAAAATCATTTCAGTCACAAAAAATCAGAAATTCAAATCAAAATCAAAATTAAATTACCTTGAAGGCGACATAGTTATCAGTCTTGTTAGACAATTGAAGAGAACACAAGATCTGCTTCTTCAGTTCAACTAAAATTCCAAAAAAATAAAAAAAATAAAAAATAGTCGATCACAAAAATAAAAATACAGATCTCAAAGAAAACTTACAGCAAAATTTAAGCTCCAAAGGTTCGATGTTCAGAAGCTCGCCTGTGCTCATTTCTACAAAACTGTAATTTACCTTTCGAAAAAAAAATAAAATAAAAAAACAAAAAGCAGATTTGCAACAATATAAACAATGAGAACATCTAAAACTTGCGTAAAATCGAAAATTAAAGTAATAGAAAGCAATTAAACCACAAATTAAATTGAGAAATATCGATTACCTCATCACCATCGTCTAAGATCTAGGAGCTGTGCCAATTCGATCAAGTAATTGAAGTGATAGTCTGTTTTCTGGCCAGCAATTGGCTATGGAGGCCATGGCATGAACCGGGTTAAATCTACCTCGACAACCACCCCTTCTTAGACGTGCAAGGGTCACAACGAAACGGCAACCAAATGCCCCGGCAACCATTGAATTTTAGACATGCAAGGGTTGCAGAGAAGTTGGGAGGTTAGAGAAGAAGAGAGGAGCAGATCCAGAAGAATCGTGAAGGAGAAGTGTATTACTCGACAACCATTGAATTTTAGACATGCAAGGGTCGCAGATAAGTTGGGAGGTTAGAGAAGAAGAGAGGAGCAAATCCAGAAGAATCGTGAAGGAGAAGTGTTTTCCTTTTTTTTTTTTTTTTTAATTCAAAAACAAATAGTGCCCACTTGCTGACGTGGACCAATGGCAATGGGTTACTGTTAAAAGAACAGTAATTTCCCCAAGACACTTTTATATATGTTATAGATAGAACAAACCTACCTAATACCTCTATCTTCTCAAAACAAACCGCTTACATTTATTACCAATGGCAATGGGTTACTTACAAGTTCTTGGAAAAAAAAAACCCATCACTCTACAGTACCACCAGACCTAGCTCACCCCTACCACAACACCACCGTCCCCCTGTACTCGCTTTGAAACACCACCATCTCAGCCCTAGTTTCTTTAGACCTCACCGACTCCATCACACATCACTATACCCAACAAACAACAAATTCCAAGCATAAACCCAGAAATTAATCAAACCCCACAAATCCAACCAAGCACTCAACAATACCCCAATTAAGTCAAACAATTATATTTTCCAACTGCAGTTCAATTCAAATCAAAATTACCCTATTAAGTGTAACTCCTCAAACTCACAAATTCATGAATTATTGCTCTAACTTTTCTCCAAATTCACGAATTAGTTTGTTGTAAATTAATCAATTTATTTTTCACATTACATCCAAATAATTAGAGCAAAAAAAGAAAAAAAATTTGAAGAAGAACACTAGCAATTTACATGAGTAAAATGAGATTGAAGAACAGGAGTCAACACATCATGACCAGGCCATTTATGTTTAGCCCTAAACAAAGTATTATAATCTTCAAAATTATTGAAACCTTATGATGATTATGTCTAGCAACATTAATCAACCAATTGTATAAAAAAAATCCAATTACGGTTCACAAGAAATACAGACGATCACACTTTCGTTTTCGGCGAGAAAAGATACGACTTCTTAAGGGAGTAAATTCACCATTTGGAGTTTTGTGGAGGATGAGAAGAGTGATGGTGAATGGGATTTAATGTAGTAAACCATTGATTTTATTTAATTAATATGGCAGTGATAGAGGAATTGTGATGCTAGGTATGAATTATATAGAAGATTGTAAGATTTTGGTAGTGCATTTTGACAGTGGTATGTGAGGGTGGTGGTGGCGAGGCAGGTGGAGGGAGGAAGAAGATGGTGATAATAGCAGTTGAAAGGTGTAGGGGGGGGAGGGGCGGATGAGAAGAAGAAAGAGAAAAATGGGGAAAGGAAAACTAGAAGTTAGGGATGCAAATGAAAAAAAAATGCAAACCAAACACTTAAAGGGAATCAAAATCATAGATTTACCTATACTTTAGGTTGCATGTAGTTGTGTGCAAAAAATTCCGATTTTGAATTTCTGATCCGATTTTCTGAAATTTCGTTCCGAAAATTCTGATATCCGGTCCGAATTTTTGAAATTCAGAAAATCGGACCGGATATCCAATTTTAAACCGGGTACCAGATCGGAACTGAAATGTAATTTATAAAATTCGGCGGATTTTTAAGGAAACATAAATAAATTCCGGTTTTTCGGTTGTCCGATCCAATTTTTGTAAAGGATTATGAAGTGGTTTAGAAGAGATTAGTTTAAAAAATCCGGATTTGGAATTTCGGTTTTTTCCGGACAGCTATAGGATGAGATTTTTAGATTTCGAATATCTAGATTTCGGATCGGAAAAATTCCAGTATCCAGTTTTGCACACCGATAGTTGCAAGTCACCTAGCACGTTTGTGGAAGATAGGGGTATTAGGTAGGTTTATTTTATGTTATTAAAAAGGTTGGTCTTTTAAACGCAGATGAGACAAAGGTAGATTTTTTTTGTTGATATTTCTGTAGGGGCCCCGGATTTTAGGGTCCCAAAATTTTTTGTTCACCTTTCCCAAACCGTCCATAGGTCAAGTTAGACCTAAAAAATTGGCTTAAGGAAAGGTGAAATGGACTTTTTTAGAAGTATTTTGCAAAAAAAACAGGAGCGCAGGAATTTCAGTCGCGCTAGCGTGGTAGCGTGACAGAGTTTGTCACGCTGACTGTGCAGCGCTACAAAGCTTGTCACGCTGCAGGTGCAGCGCGGCAGACTTTGTGACGCTGCGACGTTAGCGTGACAAAGTCTGTCGCGCTACGCTATTTTTGTGTTTTTTGTTTTTTGCTTTTTTTTTCGAGTGAGATAAAAATATACAAATACGGACGATAATAGTAAGAAGTCGCCAATGAGTTTTAGGAACTAAACTCATAAACCGTGTATTTAGATTCGATACGAATGGGACTCGAATCAGGGACGCTTGTCTAAATTGCACGGAAATCCTCTCCGATCCCATGGGTATGACTCTAAGTTGTGGTCGAGCGAACCAAAGATTGGACTCGGGGGCGAAGGTACTAACATGACGGAGTGCGTCGGGTTAGCCCATAGGCGGCCATTACTAGTTTCCTCTTAACCATACAGAAATTACATTTAGAATCACACAAAAATATCAATTACAAAATTCACAAAAAAAGGGCATTAAATTGTTAATGAATCACAAAAAAACTAATTAATTTAACTCAAACCGTTATTAAAATCAATTTAGGGAGCCTAACATGATTAGATTTGTCAGAAAGAATTATCTTGATTAATCGTTGCAAACAATCAATTTTAAGTCCTTTAACAATAATAACGTGATAAAGCAGTAAATAAATAGTGAAATAACAACTTAAAAGTCCATAAACATGATCTTTAGGGCTCTCAGGAAACGTATCACTTCTCCTTTGAAGATTGTCTTCGTTGAGTATTAATTTGGGCGGAGTTTCGAATTATTGTTTCGATATTATTAAAATTTGTAGCCACTTTTTAGTAAAATAAATAGCAAATAAAATAATAAATAGTTAAAATAAAAAAAGGTTGTTAAAAGCAATAATCGGATTATTTAAGTATGAGGAAGAAAGTGAGTTAAAAAAAGTGTTGAGAAACGAAGGAAATGAGGGTTTTTATAACAGCGTGGGAACCCTAATCGCGCTGGGCTGCTAGCGTGGTACGCCGAATCGCGCTGGCCCAGTAGCGCAGGGAACCCTACAACGCTACTAGTGTAGCGCTGTTAGCTTAGTCACGCTGAGCTGTCAGCGTGACTAAATTAACCGGGCTACGTTTTTGAAACATTTATTTATTTATTTATTATTATTATTTTATTTTACTCATTTATTTAAAATAGTAAAAGAGGCATTTGGATAAAAAGGTCCGTGAAATAAGAATGAGATTTATTTTTAAGCCCAAGTATACTCGATTATCCAATCTTCTAGAGAAATGAGTTTTTTAATCATCATAGAGTCCTGCCGCGGGACAGGGGGACTAAATTAGGTGTCTACAGTTAGCCCCCACTTTGATTGAGTCTGAGTAAGACGACAATCAAAGTATGCTCGAATCGTTTTTCGAGGCTTTTCAATTTTTCATCCAGAGCCATGAGCTCCTCACTTAACTAATGGGTCCGTGAGCATTTTTTTGTTAGAAAGCAATGGAACTTTCGAAACTGAAATTGAACATCAGATTTAATAAATGCGCTATTTATATCAAAACACTTAGACAATAAACTTAGGTTATTAGTGTTTTTGAAAAGTTTCCTTTTGACGGAAATAAGGTAATAAATTCGCTCATTATTACATTTTGACTACTAAACTTCCGCTTATTTACTAATGAATTAGTGAAAAAAATAAATGTAAATTAAGAATTCGCTTATTATAACTATTTTGAATAAATTCACTTTACTTTTATTGACATTATTGAAAAAAAAAGTGTAATAAATTCGTTATTTGTTACTAATTTTGAGTAAATTTCGCTATTTACTGAATTATTAAAAAAAAAAGGTAATAATAGCTTCGCTTATTTATTACTATTTGAGTAAATTCGCTATTTACTGAAATTTTTGTAAATAAATTTCGCTTTTTATTAACTAGTAATTGACTAAGCCTCTCCTTTGACTGAGGAAACCCTAGTTTAATCCCGGCTCGTAAAGACGACGACGTGGAGGCGAAGAAAAACGAACAGAAAGAGTTTAGAGAAATGATCGGTTTTTGAAAGTGTGCCGGCAGGATGGGTTAGAAGAACCATCACGAACGTTCCGAGATCGTTTTTTAGAGGAAAAAAGGAAAAAAAAAAAAAAAAAAATAACAAAAACAGGGGCTATTAAGTGACACAAAATGTGTAGCGCGACGGTTTTTATCCGCTGCCAGGTAGCGTTCAAGTTTAATCTAAAACGACTGACCAGCCAGCGTGACACAAGCCTGTTCACCGGCCCAACTAGCGCTGGTTTCCTTTCACACCTGCTTGGTCGATCTCAGCGCGACTCGCTGAGTCGCGCTATAGCTCAAACTCGTTTTTTTTTTTTTTTTTTTTTTTTTTTTTTTTTTTTTTTTTTTTTTTTTTTTATTTTTTTAAATCACATATTGGAGACATATAGTAAAATTAAGTCACAATAATCTAGAGAATGGGTTTAATTGTTAATTCACATAGATCTTTACCACGGACGGGACAAATTAGAGTCTCAGTTTAGCCCCACTTTGATAGAGTCTGAAGTAAGACGGAAAATCAAAGTTATGCCTCGGAATCGCTTTCGAGCTGCCATTATTCGGAACCGAGGGGCTCCTAATATGTAAACCAATGGGTTATTTGTATCAAGATTTTAGAAAGCATGCTTCCCAGAAACAACAAAACCTTTTTGTTTTCGAAAATTGGAATAGTTTTTTTAATTAATCGGACTTTCCAACTTTGAAACGAAAAAATATAGAAAGAAAATGGAGTTTTAATTAGAATTTGTTTTATTGATTAATACATTGTAAATTCAATTTTAATGCAAAAGTACATATTAGTCTAATTGATATACTAATCTAGTAAATTCGCTTATTTACTACAATACTGAAAACATAATGGTTAATTAAATTCGCTTATTTATTACTTATATTAGTAAATTCCGTTATTTATTGAAGAATATTGAAGAAAAGGTAATATAATTTGCTTATTATTATTACTATTTTAGTAAATTCACACCACTATTTACACAAAGAGTGTGGTTTTGAAAAAAGGTAATATAAAGTCGCTTATTTATTTACTGATTTTAGTAAATTCGCTTATTTACTCTAATGAGGGTGTCGTTTGAAGAAAAGAATAATAAATTCGCCTTGATTTATAACTATGTTTTTAATTCGCTTATTTACTAAAAAGTGGTTTGAGAAGAAGAAAATGTATAATAAATTCCTTATTTATATTAACTATTTTTTAGTAATTCGTTAACTTATTACCAGATAATTGTTTGACCAGTTGTAATAACCATTCTCTATTTTTAGTTTTTTTGGGTAGTAAAACTCGACCGTGCTCATTTTACCTGAAATTATTGGAAAATGTAAATAAATTCGCTTATTTATGACTATTTTAGTAAATTCCGCTTAATACTAAGAGTATTTGATAGAAAGAAAAGGTAATAAGTTCACCCATTTCTTACTTTTTTTTTGGTAACTTCGGGCTTATTTAACCCGAAACTATTGAAAAAAAAAATGTAATAAATCGCTCATTATTACTATTTTGAGTAAAATTCGTAATTATTACCGCAATTACTTGAAAAAGTGCTAATAATTTCGCTCATTATTACTTTTTGAGAGTACAATTCTCTTATTTACTAGACATTGTTGACAAAGCTAATGACGGTTGGTCATAAAATCATCAAACCTTAACTCAATGTTATTTTTCCTTTGATGTGTTTAATATAATTTGATTTAAAGGAGATAGGAAAGGGATTAATAAGGAATGAATACCCCTTGATATAACATAAAAAAACAAAGTCAAAGCATTTGAATATACAACAAAGCACAGTAAATGGAGCGGCTAGCCTTGTTTATCTGTAGCGTCCACAAAGTTGTTTAAACCAAACGCGGATGCCGTAACGTGGACAGTTAGAAAAGAAACAGCGCTAAGACCTTCAGCGCGGCTGCTGCTATCACGCTCCCAATTGAGCGTTTCTTCATTTGTTGTGTTTGAAAAGTTGCTCAAATTATAAAAGTTGATGTTGAATTGATAATACATGTTAGTGTTGTGTAGGGACATTGGTGTGGTTTCATTGCTGGGCTTGAGTGATGGCACTGTAGAATTAGTCGCGCTACATGTTGTAGCGTGGTAGAGTTAGTCGCGCTACTGAGGCAGTGTGTTTTGGTTTGTGACGCTGAGGTGTAAGCGTGGCACATTGTCTTGCGCCTGTCTCTTATACACATCTNTTTTCCTTTAAGTGCTTCTTCTTTTGTAGTGTAAGTGCTTCTATCTCAAACATTCTTTAATTAAGATAATTTTGAGAAATATGAGATGAATTTGTGCTATTATGATTTAGAGAATTATTTGTTGTAGTCATACAAATGTTCAAGCATATGAAAAAAAAAGTTTGTTTTATAACAGGTTATTGAAGAATGCTCCAAGTAGTATGCTTTTATTTTATTAAACAAAAGTGCTTTGGCAAATGATTCTCTAAATGATGTTATAGAATGAAGTATAATGCTCCATGAACTATTGAGAAGTGCTCTTGATTAGTTTATTATAAGAGTAATGGGCTCTTAATTAATAATCAAAAGGTGAAAATGCTCTTGATTAATTTATTTTAATTATAAGAGTAATGAGCTCTTAATTTATAACCAAAAATGAAAATGCTCTTAATATTTATGATGCAACGTGCTCCAAGAATAAGAAATCAATTATCCCATCATTTGGTATGATAAAAGTAAAAATGCTCTTAATTTTACCTCAAATTTTTTTGGCCTCTTTTTAGCGCTACAAAGTCTGTGTGCTACGCCTTTTTAATTTTCTAGCTCTTTTTTTTTTTTTTGTGTGTGTTGAAAGCTTTTCAAGTTTACTTCATTAATTGTTCTTGATTATTGATTAGACCTTGGGCCTTTTACCTTTGACATATAACTAAATGAGCTATATTTTGAGGCCGAGGGTCCGAGTAGGGGGGGGAGTGGCTAGTTTGTGGAAGGGTTATCCGACATACTCCCAAAAAATAATCGCCAAATGAAGTTTCAAGTGAGACAACTTCCATGTTTTTTTTTTCATAAGGGGAAACAAGCAAATGTCATAAGCTTAATGAGATTTTGAAGCAAGACGCTTCATAACTAATTTGAAAAGAACGTACCCCCAGGGTTTAATAAGGTGGTGTACTTAGTTGGAGACTTGTAGCAACAAGAAAAGTACAAATATTATGCAACTAGCTAGAAGAGTATGTACAATTAGT
>PYUH01000656.1:426232-481491 GCA_016808085.1 Suaeda aralocaspica | reverse complement strand
ATGACCATAGCGTAAGAAAATTAGGTTGGACTCGCCTTGACTGGCTGATGTTAAAGCGTCGACAAACTTTGTTGCGCTACGGCTATGGAGGCGGCGAAATTTTGGTTGCGCTCTTCATTTAGCGCTACAAAGTCTTGTGATGCTACGCCTTTTTTTAATTTTCTAGCTCTTTTTTTTTTTTTTGTGTGTGTTGAAAGCTTTTCAAGTTTACTTCATTAATTGTTCTTGTATTATTGATTAGACCTTGGGCCTTTTACCTTTGACATATAACTAATGAGCTATATTTTGAGGCCGAGGGTCCGAGTAGGGGGAGGGGGGGGATGGCAATAGTTTGTGAAGGTTATCCGACATACTCCCAAAAAATAATCGCCAAATGAAGTTTCAAGTGAGACAACTTCCATGTTTTTTTTTCATAAGGGGAAACAAGACAAAAAATGTCATAAGCTTAATGAGATTTTGAAGCAAGACGCTTCATAACTAATTTGTGAAAAGGAAACGTATCCCCCAGGCGGTGTGTTATAAAACAAGTTAGTTATATGCTCAAATTAGCTACAAATAAGCACGGGAAAAACAACAAAAAAATATGCACAAATGAACATGGAGGTGCCATAGCATGAGTTAGTAGGAAGCAAGGGATGGGGGTGTCTCAACTTCCCTAAATCGATTTTTTTTTTTTTGAAAAAAACAAGATTATTTTTTTGTACGAGGAGAATGAGGAAGAAAGAATAGTAGAAGTTAAGGATCCAAAATTGATTACAGTTGTTGTATAATATGCTTGACAACAATTATGATTCAAAGGGGAATGATTTTAACTTGCTCATTTGTTCTTAGATTATGAGCCATCATCTTATACTTTCATGATTGTCTGGTTTGAGAAGTTTGTTTCAAATTCAACTATTGGCTATTAGTAATGTGAATCTCTTTAGAGAAATAAGAAATCAATATTATAAGTGCTTGCTCAAGTTTTGAAGTGTTGAATATGATAATGCTTGAAGTAGACTAGTTGCCAAGTTTATGAAGACCAAAACTAGAATAGATAGGAAAGATTTTGGTGATGAGAGGATGATATGGAGTCAAAGTGATGCTTCATGCTGCCATGGATAGGCATAAGATAGCTATGAAAATTCATTCTTTAAGAGAAAATGAAGAAGTTGGATGATTTTGCGGAATAAAAAGGAATGAGTAAAGGAAGTATGTGAGTGTTTGAGTTAAAAGATGACACTACAAGAGTTGATGATGATGAGCATGAGAAAGGAAAGAAGCTTGATGAAGAAGAGTATGTGTGAAAAAAGGAAAGAAGGATGATATGTGTAGAAGAATATGACTTGCTTTATGTGAGATTAAGGCAGTTTTCTTTTAAGGACGGTTGTGCGTCCTAAAATAAAACAGTATCCAAGACCTTAGGTGAGTCTTGTGTTCAAAGGACCCTTTTTTTTCATGGGCCCTTAAAATTTTACTCATGTTACCTGTCCTTAAGATGTAGGACTATTAAGACCGCACCTTATGAAAGGTTGCATACGTATCCAATTCGAGTTGGAATCAGGTCTTACGTAGCTCTTGCTTCTGAGTTATTGATGTGTTAAAGGTAAAGACACAAGTTTTTTGCAATTTTGTTACACCTCAAGGAGGGCTTTTTCAGGGTTGTATCGTGGCTAAGCTTAGGGTGTAAGAAAGAAATGGAAAAGAAGGCTCAAATACCCATAATTAACCCAAACTATGCTACAAACTTGTTCTTAAACTTGAGCAACTCTATTATTTAAAATTTTACTTGTTGACAACTTTTCATGCATTTCCATTTGTTTGAATTGAAAATCAGAGCTGCTTTAACATTATATATTTGCTTTATTTAGTTTCTTTTTAATTTATGTCCTCGTAGCATTCCCATCCCCAGGCTAAGTTTGATGTAGGTTGAAAGAAACAAGCTATGTGTTTAGGCGCAAACGGGCTACCAAGAAAGTGGATCATAATATAGGTTATTCAAGATAAGGGAGACATTTTTAGGGTTTCAAAGGTGCCTCTTATGTTGGTGTATTGCATCTTTAAATAAACACTAAGTGGACTTGGAGTGAGCCCCCAATTTTTGAGACTTAAATTGAGCCTCAATTAAACTTTTAGGCTCGTGACGACTGAGTCTATGGTTAATAAAGTAAAGTTTGTTTCCCAAAAGAGAACTTATTTGAACCACTTTGCTTTAATAACTTAATTAAGTAATTGACACATTTAATTTAAAGGATGTAAAATATAGAGTAAGTTGTTCAAGGTGTGGATGCGTCAAATTGAGGGTGCATTTGATATGAACAACGTAGTCTATATTATGCCAATTATGCTTTAACTTGTTCTTGATTGCCATGTTGATTAACTCAACTTGATGAGTTCATTCACTTGTAATTGTTTAAGCAAGATGATGAGTAGAGAGAGAATGTACAATTTGAAGATGAAATAAATTTTATTTTATTGATAGTTGAAATTAGTACATAAATGATACTTGGCAGCAAAAGTCTCAAACTCTACCATGAAAGAAGGAGAAAAGAAAAGAGAGAAATTAAACTAGGAAAGTGAATGGAGTTCTAGTTTTGGTCCAAATCATGTTTCTTGTATGTACGCGTCTACATCGTCTTGAATAATGTTCTTCGGATTTTCTTGAGCTTGCATTTGAAGAATTTTAAATAATGACCATAATTGATTGAAACTTCGTTATATTTCAGTCCAAACTATAGACCTTGGGTCTATTGATCAATAGATTCTAAATCAAACATTTAGGAGTAGGTTGAACCATGGGCTCATAATTGAAACACTTAGAATGATGCGTTTGATGCAAAGGTGGGATGGAGTGTTTAGAAAAAAGTAGTAATATAGCACATATTATCGCTTTCTAAAGCAAACAAATTTTCTTTTGTTTACATTAGGCATTTTTTCATCATTTTGTATGCCAATAATATGTAGCAACCCTTGCAATTTCATATTATAATGATTGCACTTACAAGAATGTGTCCATTCAGTATGTGTTAATAGATAAAATGTTGCAAAGAAAAAAAAAACCAAAGTGGGTTCTTATTGAACCATAACGGGCTCTAAAATAACTTAAAACCCTTTTAGTTGGGGTTAATTATGATTTAAATGTGTATGAGTAATTTCAAATAAATACTACATATTCATCAAAACTATTCAAATACATGACTTTTTAGCGCAAAAAAAGTTCTAGCGCTAGCTTTGTAGCGTGACAAAAGAAGTAGCGCTAGCAAGGTAGCGTTATTAAACTTGTGATGCTAACAGTGTAGCGCAATTAGAAGAGTTGCGCTGTTTGTGTAGCGTTGTAGAGTTAGTTACGCTGCAAGTTTCTATTGATTTTTGCTAAGTTATCATTAAATTTGTATTTAATGGGTTTGGATTCATGTCCATGTTGCCCATATATACGTTATTTAGGCCTAAATGGGCCTATTATTAGACTGAACTTTTGAAAGATTGGTGATGATGTTATTTGTATGTGAGTCATTAAAAACATTGATCAAAATCGTGCATTGTCAAGCAATTAGTAATTTTCAGATTATCATTATTGGATCCTTACAAAGAGATGATGAGGGAAGACAAAAAAAGATAGAAGAAAAATAGAAGAAAAAAGAAACGAGACTCAACAATTAGAGTTATAACAATCAAGGTTAATTGATGGGAAGCTCATAGGAAAAATAAAAAATTAATAAAAAATATAAATATCATAATTAACCTTGATGGATTTTTTTTTTATGTTTTTAAAAAAAAATTATTCTAAGTGTTTGATTTTTTGAAAATAATACAAGGGAAAGTGAGATAGTTAGATTTATTAGAAATTTGGAATTAAACTAATAAAATTCTAAATGAAAGGAATTAATTAGTAAATTTCCAAAAGATTCGAATTATATTAAAAATCTCAAAAAGTTAAAGTATTTTTGAAATCGTTAATATTATTTGAATTTTCTAATAAATGTTAAGTGTATAAGTTAGTTTCTATTTAATCAAAGTTACTATTAATCAAATCCTAAGAAGATCAAGGATTTGATTAATACTATCTTTTGCAATATTTTATTAACTAAATCAAAAATATTGGTGCATAAAAATCTTCCAAGCAATCAAATGATATCAAAGAATATAATTTAAAATTATGGAAAATATTTTACGTAATCAATTAATTTAGGTAGCGCTACTAATATAATTGGTGATTAAATTGATGAAAAAACCAGAAAATCTACATATGCACAAAATATAAAAAGCAAAACAAGCAACTTTATAAAACAAAAGGGAAGCAAATAATTACTAAATAATGCAGACAAATTACGGTCAGTCATGGTCGGGCAAAAAGGTCCTACATCTAAGGAGTGTGCTCCAACACTTTACGGTATAACAACCGTTAGATATGAAGTTTCTCCCATCTAAGTACCATGGGCGGCTTAGAAATTGATGTAGTTGGGATAAGGTTCTATCTTGCTCAGTTGCTTAGAGACCATGGGCCCCACCAAGTCAATAGTTCCTCCCCGAAATGTAGAAATATCACGGTAATCCTAAGGCATCTTTCAAGCACATGGAGGCCAAGTGTATGTTACATGTATGCAATATGACTAAAAAAATGCAAATGTTCTAAATATAATAACTGTATGATTAAGAGAAAATTTTCAAGTCTCGCCCTCTTTTAGTCCCCAGTGAAGTCGCCACTGTAGGGGCCTCGGATTTTAGGGTCCCAAAATTTTTTGTTCACCTTTCCCAAACCGTCCATAGGTCAAGTTAGCCTAAAAAATTGGCTTAAGGAAAGGTGAAATGGACTTTTTTAGAAGTATTTTGCAAAAAAAACAGGAGCACAGGAATTTCAGTCGCGCTAGCGTGGTAGCGTGACAGAGTTTGTCACGCTGACTGTGCACCGCTACAAAGCTTGTCACACTGCAGGTGCAGCGCGGCAAACTTTGTGACGATGCGACGTTAGCGTGACAAAGTCTGTCGCGCTACGCTATTTTTGTGTTTTTTTTTTGCTTTTTTTTTCGAGTGAGATAAAAATATACAAATACGGACGATACTAGTAAGAAGTCGCCAATGAGTTTTAGGAACTAAACTAATAAACCGTGTATTTAAATTCGATACGAATGGGACTCGAATAAGGGACGTTTGTCTAAATTGCACGGAAATCCTCTCCGATCCCATGGGAATGAATCAAAGTTGTGGTCGAGCGAACCAAAGATTGGACTCAGGGGCGAAGGTACTAACATGCGGAGTGCGTCGGGTTAGCCCATAGGCGCCATCTAGTTTCTCTTAACCATAACAGAAATTACATTTCGAATCACACAAAAATATCAATTACAAAATTCACAAAAAAAAGAGCATTAAATTGTTAATGAATCACAAAAAAACTAATTATTTAACTCAAACATTATTAAAATCAATTTAGGGAGCCTAACATGATTAGATTGCCCGAAAGAATTATCTTGATTAAGCGTTGCAAACAATCAATTTTAAGTCCTTTAACAATAACGTGATAAAGCAGTAAATAAATAGTGAAATAACAACTTAAAAGTCCATAAACATGATCTTTAGGGCTCTCAGGAAACGTACCACTTCTCCTTTGAAGATTG
Organism: Suaeda aralocaspica; assembly: GCA_016808085.1. Lineage (NCBI taxonomy): Eukaryota > Viridiplantae > Streptophyta > Magnoliopsida > Caryophyllales > Amaranthaceae > Suaeda > Suaeda aralocaspica. The sequence goes on along the minus strand of PYUH01000656.1, from coordinate 475,900 downwards.
TCTTCGTTGAGTATTAATTTGGGCGGAGTTTCGAATTATTGTTTCGATATTATTAAAATTTGTAGCCACTTTTTAGTAAAATAAATAGCAAATAAAATAATAAATAGTTAAAACAAAAAAAGGTTGTTAAAAGCAATAATCGGATTATTTAAGTATGAGGAAGAAAGTGAGTTAAAAAAAACGTGTCGAGAAACGAAGGAAATAAGGGTTTTTATAACAGCGTGGGAACCCTAATCGCGCTGGGCTGCTAGCGTGGTACGCCGTGTCACGCTGGCCCAGTAGCGCAGGGAACCCTACAACGCTACTAGTGTAGCGCTGTTAGCTTAGTCACGCTGAGCTGTCAGCGTGACTAAATTAACCGGGCTACGTTTTTGAAACATTTATTTATTTATTTATTATTATTATTTTATTTTACTCATTTATTTAAAATAGTAAAAGAGGCATTTGGATAAAAAGGTCCGTGAAATAAGAATGAGATTTATTTTTAAGCCCAAGTATACTCGATTATCCAATCTTCTACAGAAATGAGTTTTTTAATCATCATAGAGTCCTGTCGCGGGATAGGGGACTAGATTAGGTGTCTACAATTTCCTTTCATCTTACTTTGGTTTTTTGTTTACATATATATATATATATATATATATATATATATTATGGATATGTTTGTATTTTTTGGGCGATATTATATTTTTTATTGATGATTTAATTTTTTGGTTGGATTTATGGTGTATTTTTTGGAGTTGGTGGTCATTTAGGAGGGTGGTGGTCCTTTTGTTGGGCTTTTTTTTTTGTTTTTTAGAGGCAGTTAGTGGTGGGTTAGGGGTGGTTGTGGTGATAGGGTTTTGCTTGGTGGTTGGTGGTTTGTGGGTTTGCGGGATGGGTTGTGTATGGGTTTGTGGGTGGTGGTTCGTCGATTTGTGGATGGTAGGACTATGTTCATGGATTTGTGGGTCTAGGTTTGTGGGTTTTTGGGTAGTGGTTCGTGGATTTGTGGGTGGTGGGTGTGGGTTTATGGGTTTGCGGTGGGTTTGTGGGTGATGAGTCTAGGTTTGTGGATGGGTGGTGGGTGGTGGTTTATAGGTTTGGGCGGTAGTTTGTGGTGGTGGTTCGTGGAGGTGGCTGCTACTGCCTCACTACCCTTTTTGACATTTTTTATGTGTTGTTTTTCCGATGGATTGGTGGCCGTCAGAAATAACAGACGGATTTCTGCCGGAAAACTAAAATCCCTTACATCATAGGATACTTCTCATCAAGTACGGTGATGCAAGATGGGACACTTCTCATTGATATACGTGTTTTATGTTGTGTTTTTCCCCCATTTTCGGTTGATTCTTGTGCTAAATAGTTAAGATTGTTGCTTTGTTTTGATTAAATATCGTATTTCAATGTTAAGTTATGTTATGGAACGGTTTTAGCTTCTTTAGTTTACTTTTAGAACCTTTTACGGTTATTTTATACTTTTTCGGTTATTACGCGTGGTTTTCGGTTTTGTTTATATGTTACAGGAGCGTAATAGAGAGTTATGAAGTCATTGGAGGCTAAAACGAGTCAAAATGTGCTTGCCTCGGGATGCGTGCCAAGTTACGAGAAGTTATGAACGAGATTCGAAGAATCGAGCGAAGAAATAAGAAAGATCGTCAAAATATGAGCGTGCAAATTCCATGCGGGCGCAGCCCTTAAAAGCTCCCTTGACCTATGCGCCCGCAAAACAAAACAGCAGCTTCAGAAGTCCCCAAAATAAACTAGTTGCGGGCGTAGGTCATTTCCTCTATACGGGCACAGGTCGCTGTTTTAAGGATCCGATTTTTCTTTTCGTGCGGTTTTTGCTCGTGGGTTATAATTTATTAAAAACCTAATTACTATATATACTTATTGTAAAGGGGGCACGAACCTACCTAGTTTTTAATATATTTTTAGACCTAGGATTCCAAAATTACTTTTTCTCTCTAAAATTTTAGGATTAATTACTTTGTTCATGAATTCAAGGTTTCAATCAATGCAATTCAATTTATATTTTGGTAATTTCTTTCCTTATGCTTTTCAATCCTTTTAATTTCATGTTTCTCTTTAATTTCTTAGTTTTAGTTTAGATTAATTAGTTTTGTTGTTTTTGTTCTTAATTTAGTTTTAATAGTAATTAATTTAGTTTTAATTAATTCCTTGTTCTTGATCATGTTGTTTAAATTCAATTTTGCTTTTGTTCCCTTAATTATGAGTGAGTAGTCGTTTTCTCTAGGGTTAGGGGATCTATGATCATAACTTGAATTTAAATTAAGTTTTCTAATTAGTTCTTGGCTTCTAATTGAATTCCTATTATTGATTTCTAGCGATTGCAATTAAATTGTGGCCAGATTTCACTAGTACAAAAATCCACTTTTGCTGCGGTTTTTTTAGGGGTATTTGCTGCGGTTTTTAACCGCAACACTTGAAGCAGCAGCAATAAACCAACATATTATTTGCTGCGGTTCAACCGCTGCAAAAAAATGGACTTTTTGCTGCGGTTATTCACAAAACCGCAGCAAATAAGCACCAAAAAAAAATAAATTTTTTTTTTTTTTTGCATTTTAAAGCAAAATTAGAAGCTGAAATATTATACATACATAGAATCAATTGTTTTCAATATAATTACACTTCTATCACAAAAAAAATACACTTCTATCACAAAAATACAATTGAATTTTAAGTTAAACAAGATTCATTACTTCAAAGAAGAACAGAAGAACATCAAATACATAAAAGGTTGTAATTTCAATCGAAATAATTACAACAGAAGAACATCAAATTAAATTACAATTCCAGCAGCCAAGCAAACAGCAGCAAACCCAAGAAACAGAAGCAAACAACTGATTGTTAGAAACAACATGCACTGAAGACAGAAGACAGAAGAACATAAGGCAGCATAACAGAAGACAGAGCAGAACAAAAGACAACGCTGAAACGAAGACAGAATAGATCAGAAGACAGCAGAACAAAATAGAAGACAACAGAACTGAACAGAAGACAGAACAAAATAGAATCGGAAAAACTGAAAAGAACAGAAGACAGAAGAACAAGAGCACGGGACATAACATAAGTAGAAAACAACAAAAGCGGAAAGAAATGACAGAACACAGGTTGTAGAATAGGAAAATAACATTCAAGTACCCTGATCGGTCTATGCATTGCCTCACAACGGCTCATTTGTCATGGATTGGTCTATACGTGTCCGAATCATTCTTACGTGAGAACAACGACAGTAGCAGCAGCAATGGTCTTAAGAACACCAGCAGCAATGGTCATAAGAACAGCAGCAATTGAAGAAAAAAATGCATCAGATGTTGATAACTTAAATCTTACTGATAAAACCAGTAAGATTTAAGAATGACATGAAATGATGCAAAAAAAAATCAGAAGCCAATGCAACACTAAACGACCACGCAATGTTTTCCCTAAACTTGGCTCTAAGTTACTATCCATAGGAAATTAGGAAAAATAGCACATTTTTCAATGGTGACACTAAGGATACACCTTTGATTTAGATAAAAATCACACGAGTGAAAATTCTATAGGTCAATAATAACAAGCAGTGTATTCGTATACAGCTAAATCCTGTTTGCGTCCAGCAGATTGTAATTTCTCTTCAGAAACCTCATCCTAATCATCAACAATTAACAATAGGAAACAAAGATGAAAAAAATAGGCAATTGAAAGCACTGCTCGAATCAAAACCATCATAGGGAAACATAAGATTTAAAACCACCAAAAAGTTTTTTTTTAAAAAAGGCATTAAGAATATATCTAGCAGATTTCGGTTAAAAGAAGAGTAAAATTTTTTGCACAAATTTGGTTACAAAAACGTGAGTAAAAATTATTGCAACTACATATAAAAGATGTGAATAAATCTTTTCAAAACAAAAAGAATAGTGGTTCACTTTCCCAACCAGCTTCAAAATGAGTTTTATACTTTTATATCCATACTTTATGAAAAACAAATATGGGAAGACAATAAGTCGAAACATTCTAGAAACAGATATGAAAACCAGAGATTAGGTCGACAACCAATACCTTATCATGACCTCTCAACTCCTCTTTCAGTAACCTAGTTTCATCTTCCCCTGTATCAAGCTTACTTTTTTCAGTGAAGGAGATCAAAGAAGAATACAATGATGCAGTTGTCGCATTTTGTAGTCTGAATGTTGAATTCATCTTGCAACAAGAAGCGTGTTGATGCAACAGAATTTGAGAAGCAACAGAAAACCTAAAACAATCACATACTGAAGTCGTCACTTTAGTTTTATTACTGTATTCGATCATAATTCATAAGCACACATAACTTATTATGGGTCATGTATCAGTATATACATAGATACCTCAGTGTCGAGACAGAACTCAGGACACTTTTGCTCATGACAGTGGCCACTACATGGCATATACCCGCCACAGCATTTGTATCTGTCAAACAAAAATTACAAAATAAAGTGTTAGCTAGCATGCTGGTTCATGTATGCTTTAGAATGTTGCATATACAGCTTTATTAGACTCCTTTTTATTGAGGGTAAGATGGTTGCGGAGCTAACCTTTGCATATCGCCATACAAGACTCTTTTGCGAAGCATGTATGAGACACATGGTGCACTACAGTAAATTACTTCATATGTTAGAAAAAACTCCATAACAAAAGTATAATAGATAAGACAACTTCAAGTCTGAAATTAGCCCTTTTCTTTTTGCAAGTTATTTTCATAATTGTATTGTAAATTAGGATAGCACATTAGCAATTAGTTCTTAATCAAGAAATCACATGGCTAAATTATACAAAGTATAGCGCGATCTTGGAAAATCATATTACTTTTATTAATACTTCAATGTTATTTAATTTGGAAAGTGTCTAGCTATTTGAATTTTGCAAGTTTCATTAATTCAACAATGACAGACTAGGCCATGACCAAATACCTTCTAAGGAAAATGACTTTGATATAAATGATCCACGATAGTTACAACCATCGACACAAACTTGACAATAAACAATAACAAATACTTTGGCGTTATTGGAGAGACAAATCAATCTTACATGAATAACATGATAAAATTAAAGGGAAGGATAACAAAAGCAATAATTACAATAATCGTCTAATAATGATTAATTTTGTTCCCAACAAAAAAAAATTCCAAAGAGATATTTATAATATTAGATTACTCACCACCATATGCATAGCAACAATCTGCAAAACACCAAAAAAGAAACAAAATAAAAACATCAATATAAATCCAAATTTCCAGTCAAATAACAGCAACTCTAAATCATTAACTAACAATAATAGAGAAGAAAAAAAATGTAAAGAAAGAAAACAACAAGAAGGATCAACGGAAGGAGAGTGCATGAGATCTTTGTCGCATTTGACTCCAAGAACTTACTTTGTTCCTCCAACCTTAATCTGGAAGCAAAGGCTACCCGGTGGCTAATTTGAGTAGCAGCTGTTACCTTCCAAATACGCTCCTACAAAAATTCCATAATACAAGAACAAATTCTGAAAAAACACAATTACAAATGCAACAAATCATTAAAGCAATTACACCAAATCATTAACAATGCAACAAATTCAAACTAACATAAGCTAAAATCAACGAAAAAAGCACAATATATATATATATATATAAAGCAAAAATCCAACAAATTCAAACTAACTAAAATCAATGAATTAAAAACACAAATTAAATTAAAAAAAAATACGAAAAATACGAAAAAATACGAACAAATTCAAAGGCTGCATTTTTCAGCTTACTAATCAAATTAACAAAACCCCATAAATATAACTAATCAAATTAACAACAAAATCACCAAAAACCCTAAAAAACCCAGATTCAATTTTTCCCCCAATTTCAAATCTAACAAAATTAAAACCATAACACCAAAACCAAATAACCCTACCAAAAGAGGATTGAAAGGAGATTGAACATGCATGACCTTCGATTTCGTTGTTCATCACATTGAAAGGAGATTGATTGTGAAAAGAGGAGAGATTGTGATGAAAAAGATGATGAGCGAAGACAACAAGGAGATCGCCAGAGGTGAGGAGCATTTGAAGGACGAGAGAGGAGCAAAATAGAGAGAGATTGAGAGAAAGATAGTGGGTGAGAGTGAGAATGAGAGTGATAGTGGAAGACGGGGAGGGGGAGGGTGAGGGTGAGGGTTTTAGGGTTAGTGAGAAAGACGAAAAAAGGAGAGAAAAAGGGTTATATATGGGGCAGTTATTTGGGCTCGTGGGCTGAACATTTATTTGGTTGAATTATTTGCTGCGGTTATAACTGCAGCAAATAACAAAAAAAACCGCAGTAAATACTTTTGTGTTGAAATAATCAACAAGTATTTGCTGCGGTTCTTTAAAAATGTCAAAGAACCGCAGCAAATGTGGCGCAGCAAAATTCATTTTTTCTACTAGTGTTTAGTTGTAAGTTAGGTTATTGTTGAAATCGAGGCCGAGAGGTAAGATTACCACAATTAGACCACCGAATAATAGGCAAAAACGAATTTATGCGAGCGAGAGCCGGTAAAGGAGTTTTGAGGGAGTCTAAGTTCGAGAGAATTAGTGAGCCCTAGTTCAATGAATGCCAATGAATTGATTAGTGAGCGTTAATTGAGTTTGTTGATTGATCATAGTGAACCGATAGCCCTAGGTTTCCATTAATAGAGTTTAGTCGTTAATTTCCCGTCATTTCCTTAGTTTCAGTTCTTAGTCTTCTTGGTTTTAGAAACCATTTACCGAAATTTCCACCAAGGCCCCTTACACGCTTTAGGCTTTTTAGAGCTAATAGAATTTAATAGCTTCCTTGAGGATTCGATCCCTACTTCCCTAGCTATATTAGTTAGTGTTGTTTGGTTTATTTTTGAGAGGTGTGCGACAACCTGTTTCCATTAATAGAGTTTAGTCGTTAATTTCCCGTCATTTCCTTAGTTTCAGTTCTTAGTCTTCTTGGTTTTAGAAACCATTTACCGAAATTTCCACCAAGGCCCCTTACACGCTTTAGGCTTTTTAGAGCTAATAGAATTTAATAGCTTCCTTGAGGATTCGATCCCTACTTCCCTAGCTATATTAGTTAGTGTTGTTTGGTTTATTTTTGAGAGGTGTGCGACAACCTGTTCACACATCAAGTATGGTGATGAAAAATGTAACTCAATAGGTGGTGAGAGACATGCTTATCAAAAATGTAATCCCGTGCATAATGAGAGCTTGGTCAGAATAACAACCAAACGAGGTGATGTAGACATCTATATTTGGTCTCACCTAATGGTTGATGTTATAGTGTACACTTCGCTACAAGTCCAACGTCTAAAAATTGATTGCTTGAAAAACGCCTAGTTTTGTGTTGGAAGTCAGTCCTCCACCTATTTGATTCCCACTCCAAAATCTATACTGCCCGGTCAGCGAATAGGAGTCCAGGGGTGAAACGCTCCCCGAACTTGATGAGTTATGATGGTTAAAATACGCTTAAAATAATTTTCTAATTTTCATTTTATTTTATTATATTTCATTTTAATTTATTTTCATTTTATTTCATAATTTACACTTTAATTTAATTTTCGAAAATAAAGAAAATAATTTAAGCGTATGAATGTGACTAAAAGGGTTTGTTCAGTTTATGGAAACTCTAGGTTATGGAAAGTGAATAAACCAATTTATGGAAGTGAATTTCGTATTATTTCATAATATTTCGTAATATTTCGATCTATGGAAATGAATATAAGAAATAAGGAAGCTTCGGAGATTCACCGCATGAAAATCAAGAAATTAGGAGCTCGATCACTCACCCTTGACCGCTATGGCGCTCCTCCGGCGCTCTGACGCTCACTGACGTCACTTTCGGCCCTATAAATACCCCTCTTCTCTGACTTTTTTATTAACACATTCGATCATCAATTCCCACGTCCTCCCATTCTCACATTGTCTCTCTACTTCACGTCTTTCTCTCTCTAAAAATCTCTCTCGATTTTCGTGCCCTGCCTTGAAAAACGTGTCTTTTTACTTCCTTGCTTTCACAAAACTTCAAACTTATTATTAATATTATAATCACTATTAATCAAAGTTCTTCAAGCTTTCGGTTCTAAGAAGCTGTCGACGATTGAATGCAAGGTACTTCGAATTAGGCCAACAACATCAAAATCTCCATCTTGAGTTCTTCATAGAGTTAGTTTGCATGTTTATGTGATTTATTGCTTTATTAGATAATTGACATGTCTTAAAGCAAAATTCATGCAACATTGATTAATTTATGATTCGACTTCTTAATTAAAATCAACCTTAAGTAGAAACATGCTTTAAGGTTTATATGATCTTCATGCTAAGTGTTTAATACCTTCAATCACCTAGAAATCATGTTTAGCTCAAAGACCTAAAAAGCATGTTTCGACTAAATAAAGATTACAATCAACTTAAATCCTAAAGCGATCACCCATGCATGATAAATCGGAAATTATGTGTGCATTAACTAAAAACACGCCTAGTCTTATTTCTATGTGTTTGTAGGTCCAAACCGGAAATATGTATGTTATAATTAGATATTATAACTATTAAATTACACATGGGAACAAGTAGAGGCCGCTAAGGGGGGGTTACACTGTGGCCTACTGTTGTCCTTACCCTCGTCCCCGAATCCAGAGATATGAGTCCTTATCTTTGGCTGTCATTTTTGCCCTTGGGTTATGACCTTATAGGGTTTCGTTAGCTCGCAAAAGGAGGACAGTGGCAACTTCTCTACTTGGGTTTTGATCTTTTAGACTCACTCCCTAAACCAAGAATACTCACACTACGCAATCAAATTAAAGACATTCAATGTCCGTATAAAGGGCACATAGGCCCCCAAAGCCCCAGGTCCACAGGTGAAGATCCAATAAGGCAATGCAAAACCCCGACATATCAGCTGATGACCCAAGTTTGTAGCAACAACTAATCAAGATGACTTTACAGTGGAATTGATAAATCATCCAACTCAATCCTCTGATTTAAATGTTTTAGATCTAGCGTTGTTTAGATCAATTCAATTGATTTAATATCAAGTTTTTCCTAACACCGTAGACGAATTAGTAAAAAATATGTATATTTTGTATGGGTTATTTGGCCCCATTGTGAAGAGATACATATGGCTGACGCTTCAGTTTGTTGTGGTTGTTGTATGACAAAAAAAAGGTGGGAATGGGTTAGGCTAGGTCAAGATGAAAATGGAAAAGGAAGGTCAACTCCCATAGCAAAGGTTAAAGGATGTGAAATAGTAACTAGCAATTTTCTCTCTTTTTTTTTTTTTTAAATTTTGATGTAATTGGTTATGCTAGCAAACCCTTACAAGGGCAATGCAGTGATATAAGAAGCATTATAAGTGCAATGGTAATATGAATGATCGAACCAGGTGGATGATCTTTTGAAATCGTTTTGTAAAATAAATTTTGATTAATAATAATGTGTTAATGTCCATGAGGGCCAACTATTTTTATCTCATCTTGAATGCGCTTGTGTGCTTATCATGGCCAATATGTCACAAATGAAACCACTAAATCATTCATCTTTGGTACCACAAAAAATTTGTTCCAGGTTGGTCATACATCAACAACCTGGAACACCTATTATTTGAGCTATCCAAAGATGTTAAAAGAAAAAAAAAACTACTATGACCACAATAAACTCAGTAAGTATCAAGCATAGAATCATTCCCATCATCATTTAAACGTTGAATGTGATATCCCAACAATGTAAAAAGAAATCGTAGAGAATGAAAGGGAACTGAAATTAACACACCAAAAACAAGGGACTGAAATTTCAAGGAACTGATAGTCTTCCTTAGGGTCTAATAAAGATGTAGCAGGGGATTAAGGTGATCTCTCACATATACGGGTCATTGAGCTTAAAGGCTTGAAAATTGTTGGTCTTTGTCATTATTCATCAATCACCACCATCACACAAACTTAACAATTCCATATGTGACAACTGCAAATGCAACAGCTAAAAATCCTGCAACAATTCAACCTCAAAAGTAGCTAAAAACCAGAAACAAAAATTCCGACCACAAAACCAGCTAAAAATTAGTCAACAATCCAACCTCAAAACCAGCTAAAAACCAATCATATGCTTTTTGTGTTTAGAACAACGCATATAATTAGCTTTCGTGTTTAATACACATGGAAAAACATAGTCATATGAGATCTTTTTAGATTTTCATGATGTATAATTCACTTAAGTTCAATTTTTATACTCCCTTTATTTCTTTTTAATTGCTACATTTAGTTTTTCACATCTCCTGAGATGCAACTTAAAACGCTTATATTTTAAGCTAAAATTTTGTGAACATTAAAAAATTATATGGTTGGATAGTACACATTAGGCATGTGCATAAATTTCTAAAACCGATTTTTCAATCCGAAAAAAATAAAATTCCATTCTGAAAATCCGAATATCCGATCTAGCATTTTGAAATTCAGAAAAACCCGCAATGGATATCAGAAACAGAATATTAGGTTATAAAATTTGCATTCGGATTTTAAGGAAAACATAAATCGAAAAATAGGAAGTTCAACTTTACGGTTTCTTTAGAGGATATTAAAGCGGTTTAGAAGAGAATTTGATTTAAAAATCCGAAATCGGAATTCTGGATTTTCGATCCAAATTTTTCGGATATTTGGAAATCCGAAATCCCTTTTTCGGAACGAAAATGAAATAATTTTTTTTAATTCCAAAAATACAAAATTTTCGAATCAGAAAAATTTTGGTATCCAATATTGCACGCCTCTAATTAAAGGTAGGCATGGGTCGGGCCGGTACGAGCACGACATGATAGTGGCCTCGCACGGCACGAGCCCATTAGCGGCCCATTACGACACGAGCCCATTAGCGAACCAGCACGGTACGAGAAACAAAGTTTGGGGATTGAACAAAAAGTAAAGAAATCGTCACGAGCACGCGGACTGCACGATTTTTTAGCCTCGTGGCATAGGCAACAACATCATTTTTAAATAAATAATAAAATTATAAAATTGTAAAATTAATAAATTATATAATTAAATTAATACATAATTAAATTAATTATAAAGATAATGTTAATAAAAATAACATAAATAATAAAATTATTTAATTAATAATATATAGACTTTTTTAATTGATTAATGAAAAATGATTTTTATTTTGGAAAAAAAAAAAACAGGTGACACGTGGTCACCATGACACGGCCTGCAAGCATGAGTATTGGTACAACACGACCCGTCAGGCATACAGGTCATGTTGAGCCATGGGCTAGGGTACGCCATTTGATGGCATGACACAACCTGCCTTCTATTAAAAAGATATAAAATAAGGGATATACGTAGTATATTTTGTGATATATTTTCCAAATTGATGTTAGGAATATTGAATATTAGGAAATAATATTTCTTGTATTATTTGTTAATTATGTTAATTATTTATCTTTTAGAATATTATGTTGATCTTAGGTTATTATGTTGGCTGTTATAAATAGCCGGTTTATGTTTAATAAATAGTTAAGTCATTGAGGTTTTCTCAACAATTCTTATCATGATATTAAGAGCAGGTTAGTTCTTTGGTTTATACAAAAAAAAAGTTCCCTTCCCGATAGATAAGTGTTAAACCTACCGGCAGAATTCATAAATAAATTACTCAAACATGAATTTTTGGTTTTCACGAAAAGCTTTCGCTAAGTGACATTTGTGATTCAATTGAGTGTGTTAGTGTGATTTTATTTCATCCTCTTCTTATGCGTGCTGTTGGAAGTGGTATATGTGCATGCTGGTAAAGTTGAAGATATTGTTGGTTATTTAACTTCACATATTTTCTATAAGTATTTAAAAAGTATGGATGCCAACACTATTCAAATGAATAGTTGAGCAGTAACTCGCACGGGCTCCCACACGCGTGCTATAATGGATGGCTGCCGCATGTCGGGCTCACTCTCATCACAGTCGTTCCCCTCTCATTTCCTCTCTACTCTTTACCCTTTACCCTTATCTCTCTTCTTTCTCTCTCTTCCTCCCTTCTCTCATAGGGTTAGTATTTTCTCCCCATTTTTCTCCTCTTTCTCTCTCATCCACCGTTTCTCCTCAATTTTGCGACCCTTTCCTAGTTGTCGAGCAATTGCAAAAACAATCGTGCGACCCTTTCGTGGTTGCCGAGCAACTGCAAACACAATCCTGCGACCCTTTTCTGGTTGCCGAGCAACTGCAAACACAATCCTGCGACCTTTTCTGGTTGCCGAGCAACTGCAAACACAATCCTGCGACCCTTTCCTGGTTGTCGAGGAATTGAAATTAGATGTCGAGTTGTCGCAACACCTGCTCATGTATGGCTTAGTTCCTATTCAGTTAGGGTTAGTGTTTGAATCAAAAATCTCTAAAATTTACTACTTTGGTAAGGTTTCTTTAATTTTTAAAGCTTCGTTTATTGTAAATCGTAAATCGTTTTCGTTCAGATCTTAGATTAAGGTTTAATTTGTTCCTGTTATCAAATCTTGTAGGTTCTCGATTTTAAGGTGGTTTGTTTCGATTCTTATGCGTTTACGGATTTGTGTTTTTTTTTTTAAATCAGTTTTTGAGTTCTGGTTTTTGAGGTAATAGAGCTTCAGTGTAATTTAATTATGGGGGCCTGATTTAATTTTGGAATTTGAATTCGATTGTTGGGGTTGAGTTTCTTTTTTGGGGGGTGGATTAGGGTTTTGAGTTATTGAGTGTTTAATTCGATCTTTGGGGTTGAATTAGGGTTTATTTTGAGGTGGGGTTTTGTTGCTTAATTATCTATAGTCAGGAAACCGAAAGCAACAATCATGATTGTAAACCAAAATTGATTGCTTGAAGAAACTAGCCTAACTCATATTTGTTTTCAGGTTGCAGTGGTTAGGTAACGAAGGCAGCCAAAGCAGCGGCCGAGGGGAACTGATATCTTTGCCTCTTAACATGAAGAGGGTACAATTTCTATTGCATTTTGTTTGATATCAGCAGCTTCACTTTCTTTAATTTTTCTGTTTGATTTTGTTTTTTTAATTTGATTATTTGTTTGTTTATTACTGAATTCCGTTTATTATGTGTTAGCTTGGTTGATTGAATTTTCAATTAGTTATCTTTTTAGTTTAATTGTGTTTGCTTCGTTGTAATTGATGATGGTGATTTGTTTTTTGTGTTGTAACAATTGGGAATGAAGGCGGGCAAATCAACAACGGCTGGGAAAGGTATGATTTCTACTACTTATGTGCATTTGGTTTTTCTATTTTATCATCTAATTTTTAAGACCAGAATCCCTTCGTGATTTTAGCTGTAAATCATACCTTTTGCTTTAAATTATTAATTCCGAGTTAAGTTTTGTAGATTGTTTTTGCGGCAAAAATAATGCTTTTCACTCATCAGTTTGTTTAATTTAGTCTGATCTTGCTTGTATGTTATTAATTTTCACTTGAGGAATTCATGCACTATTTTTGTTAAATCTAAATTTGCTTGTATGATCTTGCTTTTGTTTGTTCAAATGAACAGTTGGGTTTTATTTATGAATATTACCCTCACCCTCATCCTCACTTTCTCTGTTCTTTAATTGTGGTTTCAGGTGCATTATGGCTATTTTCCTCTGCCTTTGGAAGTGGATTCCTTCCGACCACTTGCTGCTAAGGTAGTTTATAATAAGCTTGTTCTTACTTGTAAATCATAAGCTTAATTTATGATAATTCATTGTGAGCATTGGGTAACCTCATTTGTTAATTTTTTTTATAAGTTTGATCTCATTAATTAAGTTTCGAATCTTATCATTAGCCTTTGTCCTGCATACACAACATTGTATATTTGAGAACAAGAGTAATGATTTTGTGGTTGATGAAATAGTTGTAATTTCATGTCTATTTTCATGTTCATGTTTATAGTTTATGATTTAGAAGCAAGGGTTTCAAATATTCATTGTAGTGGTTCTTAATGGAAATGCATTTCGAGTTCCCAATTAGCCAAAGTGTAGATGAGTAGTCCATAATCCTCAGATTAAATTGTCGCTTAAATACAACCGAATCAATCAATCAATTCCCGCTGAATCCAATTTCTTCTTGCAACCCTTTCTTACTATTTCCTCAAATGTTGCTTGACTCTAACATATATCGAGGTTTAATGGCTTTTTGTTGCCGCGATTTCAAGGTTTCTTTTTTCCAATTTCATTTCCAATTTTTCAATTAATCCCTTTTGGATATATAGTTTGTAATTACAGTTGTTTCCCTCTTTGTTGAATTAACTTCGATTTGGTCTTTGTAATCAGATCTTGTTGAGGCTGTTTTGCTGAAATTGCTAAATTTGTAATCAGGTCTTTTGGTTTGAGCTTGACCACTTCACTAAAAAGGTAGTTTTCTTTGCTCTCTTCCTTTTTCATTTTAAAGTGTTCTCTGATGCTTTTTCACAATTTCTAAGAATTTAATTTTTAAAAATTTAGCTGTTGTTTTATTTGATATTGTTGTTTGCAATGGTTCCTTTTCCTGATATTGGGTTTGCCATTGCAGAATTTGTTGGTTTTATTAAATTTCAGTAATTTAATATTTTAAGGGCTTATTTGATATTTAATCATTCAGTTTAAATGGTTATTCACTTCAAATAATAGCAAAGCTTTTGGGTTTAATTTGATGAACAGGTTTCTAACGATATTTGTTCAAATAATAGCAAATCGCTTTATCATTAGGTGAGTTTATTTTAGATTTTGTTCTTGCTTGATTTTAATTAAGGAATGGTCAATATATCAGGTGCAAATGGCTCATGGTTTATTGTGGCTTGGTTTTAAATTCTTTCGTGGTTTTCTTGTTTACTGAAAAATTTGGAATGTGTTGTGGATTAGTTTAGCTTTGAATATGGTCGTTTTTAGGGGTTTTTTTCAGTCCACGTTTCTCTCATTTCATGTGAATTCGCGTCTAAATTGTTAATTGATAGCGTTAGTTTTTCGTGTTTCTACCGCTCTTATATTGTTGCTTTCACATGATTATTGTTTACGATTATTAATGAACATAAGGTTGTTTGTAGTTTGTGAGATTTTAGTTGCTAAATAGTACCCAGTATTCACCAGTCTTATATGTGTCTTGGCTGGGGAGAAATTTAAATGTATGCTTTTGGGTAGGTTTGATTTTATAGTTTAGTATCAATGCATGTGAAACCAATCTAATTTTTGAAACTGGCTATCCTCTGTATCGGCAGATTTTCAATCCTAAGCTTGTTTTAGCATCTCCAAAAACTGCCAGTGATGCAAATTATGCTACTATTCTGGGCATGATTGGTCATGAGGTATGCTTTTACAATGTTACTAAACCTTGTGATTGATTGTTGCCCGTTATTCTATCTTAGCGCATGAACTGATTATCGGTGATTTTATGTTCAATGTTGTCTCAGTACTTCCATAATTTGACTGGTAACCGGTAAGCTACTTTTTAGATGGAGCCGTTATGCTGGTATGACAAAGATCTCAATGCCTTGTATATCTACTTGTATTTTCTATCAATACTTTGACATGCATTTTTCTGCATAGTAATATGCCGAGACTGGTTCTAGGTTAGCCTGAAAGAAGGACTTGCTATCTTTCAATCTTTGAAGGTTAACTTTCAATTTTGGTGGTTATTAAATTTTATTGGTAATTGCTTTTATTTAGGTGTTGTGGGAAGAATTTTTTGAATTAAGGGGCACACATGAATTGGCCACAAACGTGTTTAGTATGATGAGCTACTTTTGAATATATAGTGTTAGACTATAGTATTAACATGGCTCTTTCACTTTGAGGTTAATGATTACACTCTTTGTTAGAAGACTTTTAGTGAAATTTTATATACCATTTTGCTTGATCATGTTTTGTAGTGGTGATGATTGGGGCTCTTTGTGTGGAAATAGAGCTTACACGTGCACGTCATCGAAGTCAATGAGTAGTCAAAACATTTGCTTTCGATAAGAGTTATTCAAATGGTCATACTTTACATAGATGAGCTGCTATTTCATGTATATTTTTAACTTATGTCCTTAATACTAAGAGGCAAGCTTATGTGTTAACTTTTGACATTGTATGTATTTATCATAACATCAAATATATGATGTCTTATATGTTAGCTTTTGAAATATGTTTCATGAAAAATTTTAGTGGTTTCGGGCTACAATGAGTAAATGTCATTTGTGAACTTGAATATGCGTGTGGGGCCTCGTGCGCTTATTATAAACTGCAAAGCAACTCCTTTAACAGGGAAGAAATACGATATATAAAGCACAAGAAAGTTATAACTAACGTGGTGATTGATCAACATTTGAAACCGGTAAAAAATGAGCGTATTATCAACCTATGCATGATTTTCATTTTCACAATGAATAGCTATTACTTTTTGGTTGTATTATTTCCAAACATTTAAAATGTGTAACAACAAACAACAATACCGTTCGGAACACCTCTTGCATTATTTCCGAAAATGAAAATACAACATGTAGCAATAAATTATCATAAAATGTTTGGAACACCGCGCGCGTAGCGCGCCTGCTTTCAACGAGTTAGTATAAAAGACGTGCTCTTGATTCTTCAACAGTGGTTTTCTTGGTGTTTACTTTTTATATTAACCATTGTTGTAGGTGAGTTTTGAAGTAACACATATAAAAAGGGTATTTTCAAATGTTACTAAGTCGTAGAGATGTTATCCTAAAACGGGTGTTATCCATTGTCTCTAATCCAAGTATGTGTTATCCTAAAAAAATATATTTTTCGGTTGTCACTAATCCATATAGGTAATATCCAAAAAAGAGCAGTTTTGATTGTCCCTAACCAAGTAGGTAATATCCTAAAAAAGGTGTTTTCGGTTGTCTCTAATTAATCCGAGGTGCTTATTGTGATGTTCAATTTCGCTCCAAATTTTAATTGGCGTGCAAGGTTTTGAAAAAAGTGGTATTCTTGTCAAAAAGATTGAAGACTCGAGGCCATCGTGTATCAACTTAACAACGTTTTCTTTAAGTATGACTCCAATCATCATACTCGTGAACTCCCGTAACGATCACAGCCTCACAGGAGGGTGTCACGAAGATATTAAATAAGGAAAAATATAGTGTGATATATTTTCCAGATTGACATAAGGAAGATACATATTAGGATATAATACCTCTTGTACATGTGATTAGTTAATTATGCTAAGCATTTATCTCTTAGAACGTTATGTTCATAGGCGGACCCACCAAGGGGACCTTGGGTGCAGGTGCCACCCTTTGTGGCGGAAAAAAAATAAGTGTTTTTTATAGGAAAAATTGCCAAAGAAAACCTTTTAAAAACTTTTTTTTGTCAAGAGAAACCTTTTAAATTTTTTTTGCCAACAAAAACCTTAAACAATATATTTTTTGCAAGAAGAAACCTTAAGCCCGGATTCCGGTGTTGAACACTTATTTTCGGCATTGACCAACTAATTTTCTTCTATAATCCTTTTTTTTTTTACCTTAACAAACTTCATCTTCTCCACCTTAACCAACACCACCTAACAATATTTGAACCCTAAAAACTCTTTCATAATCTCAAAATTCCAACAAAAACTATTTACAATATTACGTTGGTTAATAACAATCTCAAATTCTCTCTTATTTATCATGAATTTCCACATATATTCTGTGAAATCGTGTTTCACTTGTCAAAGCTCACGATGCTTCCACTGCTTTCCAAGAAGAAGAATCACTTGCTACTGATCTTTTCAATATCGACGCTTTAGAGTCGGGTTTGTGGGTCTCCCATAGTGTTGAGATCGGATTCCTTGAAAATTGGATGTAAAATTGGTGAATTGGGTTTTCTTTAAGATAAATTAGAGGTAAAAAGGGGGGAAATGGGGTATAAGTAGGAGAAATTAGTCGGTCAACCCCGGAAATGGGTGGTCAACACCGGAAATTGGGTATAAGGTTTCTCCTGGCAAAAAAAATTTATTTAAAGTTTCTCTTGGCGAAAATATTTTTAAAAGGTTTCTCTTGGCAAAATAATGTTTTTAAAAGATTTTATGTGGAAATTTTTTCTTTTTTATATTTAAAGAAAATAATTAAAGAAAAGAGGAAAAGAAATACAAAGTCAAGGGCTTTGTCTTTCTCACAACTCACACTTTCAGCTTTTGTTTCCTTTTCCCTTTTTTTAACTTTTTTACTTTCGCACTTCCTTTTTTTCCTCTCTTTTCTCTTTCACTAATTCACTCTCAGTTTTGTATATTTATCATCTATGATCATCAAATTATTCTCATTTTAGGTTTGTATCATTGTACTATTTTATATGATTCAATTTGTGAATTGTAGTTTTTAATTTTAATTTCTCAATTATACAGCCTTAATTTTTACCGTCGTCAACTCACCACCGGTCCTTGTCCATCGTCTGCAGCTGCATTGCTGCTTGCCATCGTTGACAGTGCCCAGGTATGCTCAACACTCTACTACTCCAGTTGAGTTAATTTGTTAACTAACTAGTTTGAATTTGTCAATTGTGAATTGGCTATTTGGTTGATTAAATAGTTATTTAGATTTTGATTAATAAATCCAATTTTCTGCAACTTTTATATCATGAAATTATGAATCTATGATATCAATCTTTATTATACAATTAAGACTATGTTTTGTTGATATTAGATTAACTAGTTGGTGCACCACGCTCGGTGCCCAAAATGGCTATGAAAAGTTTATTAGTAGGTCAGGGTCGATCCTGTTGGAGTTAATATTGATGAAATTGAAGAGAACTCCCCAAAATGATTTAAAAGAAAATAGTACAATAGTACAAAACACTACAATTCCACACGGAAAGAATGTAACTGTTAATTCCATATGCTCTCATATAAAATGATCTTCTGTCCCACATGGAAAAAATAAGATAAGTGACCTCGAATTCATTTCTTTAAATCCCAAAGGCCTATACTTCAAGAAAAAGCACACAACCAAAATTTCTCTTCAGAATCTAAACACATAAAACCTTCTTTGGCCATTGTTCGATTTTGTTCACAATTTGTTTCATTGTAGTACACCTTTGGATTCCAAAGGTTGTGTATCCCTGGGGTTGATTGCCATGAATCTGTGTGTACGAGTACGGGACAAATTCGACTTTAGGGCAGTGATCTTGTGTCACGCCACAACCACTCTTTTGAGATAAGTTTAAGGCTCTTACCTTTTTACTTGCCACTAGTAATATATCCAAAAGATCCCACATAAAAGGTTCAACCAAAAGATGGTTACTACAAATAACAAATAGTAGAGTTGGTAAAATTAGGAGGATGAGAATTTAATCTAAACATATAAACTAATGAAATAAAAACTATAAATATAAAGACTTTAGAATTAAGTATCCCCACTAATATGGAATAATGTAATCCTTAATTGATCCCTTAACTAGATCAGACTAAACTCAACAGGATAGATGTGCCTTAAAAACACCAAAAATTTCTTTCGATCAATTTAACGGCTTCCTAATAATGCAATCGTGCCTAATGTCATAGAGTAATGCATATTAAAGACATGAAGAATAGCATCTTAAAAATCCTAGCAATTAGTATACACTATTTTCATGTCAATAAAACCTACTTTTGACTAGGGTGCTAAAATCGATCAATAACCAACTTTCATTGCGAACCTAATCACGTTCAATAAATACTATTTCTAGTCAATTATTGATAATCAAAACAACCCTAAGAAAGATGAATATCAAAATAATTATTCTGAAGAATTGGGATTAATTCATAACATATAATTCGTATTAGGGTTATACTTAACCCTAGATTAAAGTACTATTCAAGCATAAAATAGCAAAAGAAAATAAAAGCTTATATATATATACCGATCAAAGACAAAAATAAGAAAACTAATTCATTAGTATAAGAGTAACATCAAACAAACAAAAGCACCAGGAACTACCGCCAAAAGTCCCCTTCTAATTATGGAGGAGAAAACCAGTCCTCATTATTGGGAGAAAACTAGTGGTCGATCAGCTCCCTAAACCTCACAAACATTAAGTATTTATAAGCTAGGCTAGGGGGGCTTTATTCTGATAATTAACCACCTTAAACAATTCCATGTTGAATTGCAGCAATTAAACTTCAGGGGTCGATGGATAGCCAGCTGGCTAAGCAATAGTTGCAGTAACACGAAGAACAAAGCAGCGCGCTGGTTTCGGACTTTGATCCGCTGGGTCAAATTCGATGGGCTGTAACTTGTGTTCTAGGCATTGAAATGGTGTGTGTGACGTATCGTTATGAAGCTCCTTGAATCTAGTTTCCAACGCAACTTGAATTGCATCAATCCAATGAGTATATCTCGAAATATTGCTAAAATAGTGAGCGTTGGTCAAGCGTAACTTTCATAAACATCAATATTTCTTCACTTTTTGCTCAATTTCACCCCAATAAGATATCCGTGACCCTTATGGATGATATATAGATGTCATATGATGATAATCCTCGAGTTAAACATCCATAATTTTCAACTCTTCTCTTACAATTACCCACTTCGCTTAACCTTGCTCCGATAGTTTCCAAATAGCTATAACACTACCTGAAAATTTAAGAAAACCATGAGTAAAGCGTAATAGAGCACAAAATGAATGGTTTATACAATTTATGCTTAAAATACAGCCATATAGATCTAATAAGCTATAAATATGCAGCTAAACATGCTTAAAAACCCGATATAAATGTGAATTATCAAATTCCCCCAATCTAAAGTGTTGCTTGTCCCTAAGCAACCAAATAAAATAAACAATGACTTCACTCCATACAATATTTGAAAACACAATCAACTCAAGCAATTCCGAGCATGCAAGTTCCTATACCAACTTATCAAAAACCCTTGACCGCCATCCACTAGAGTAGCTCACGGGTGGCCACTCCACATATTTTGTTAAGCATAATGCAAGAGTGTTTAAGTATACAATACATAAAAATAAACCATCCCACAACTCACACACTCATGCAAGTGTTTAGAAGGGTAGCCTTCAACCTATATCGACTCGAAATGCAAGTACTACTCACTAGCTTTGGCAATGGACTCTTTCGTAAGAACTAAAAATATAACACTCTGGAAATTCCTAACTATTTCAATAAATTATATAATAAAATACTACTACTAATTTAGGAACAACCAAAGTATTACCATACAAAATTCTCCCTTAAAACCTAGCCGCCTACACCCAAAAAAAACCCTAAAAAATCAAAAAGTTTAGGGGCTACCATGGATGAAAAACTCCATGGTAAGCCCCAAATTTCATTGTTAGGTTTTTATTTTTGCTGGTTTTTTGTATTAATTTGGTCAATAATTGAGTCTCTCATTAGGAGAGTTATCAGTCCTCTTCTCGGGGTTATACTACCTTTTAAAAGGTTTTTTATGTTGTGTTGTCATGGCAATTCCGTGGTGGTGTTTCTTTTTATTGGGTTAAAAGTAGTAGGGAAGATGATGATCGTTCAAAAAGATATAATATATGGTACGATTTCTCCGTTCAAGACAGTTATAGCACATGTTGTGAAGGTTTCCGCTCGTAAAGATGCACAGACATCGATGTTAACGAGGAATTTGAACTTTGAATCCATCCTCCAGGAGTTGTGCTTGAGTATGCTTTTATTTAATTGTTTTGGATGTGAAACTTGTTTCCGTATATTAGATCTTATTGATTTATGTACTCGATGTAGATGCCGTATGGCTATTGATTAATAAAATTCATCTTTGCTTGTCAAAATAACCAAAGTATTACCGCTACCTTGATAATAGCTAAGGCTATTAACAAAGTACTATAGCAGAAGACTTCTATTTTAAAACAGTTTCAAGTCAAAATAAAACTTTGAAATCCAAAACCAAACCAAATACTCTAATACAAGTTGGAACCGAAACAACGGCCCATCAAAACAAACTTAGTTTTATAAACTTGAAAGCCAACATTAGTCCAACAGACATAACCATAATAGCAATTGACATAAACGAGCAATAAAAGAAAAATAACAAAACAAACAAACAAACAAAGACAGCCAGGAGCACTCTTCACTTAATCCCAGCATGATTGACTATGCCCACATGCACCCGTTGCTTTCTATGTATTCTAGACTTCTACTCGCCGTCGAAATGGGTCGTCGTAGGGCCAAGACAAAGACAAGGCCATGCACACCAAGCACGTAATCAGCAAAGCTAAGTACCTAAATACTAAAGACTATGCAACACCCTAGCATGGAATAATGCTCTACACAAAGCATAAATAAACATATAGTCTTACCTTTACCATAAACATGTACCTGTAACACAGACTCACTTTACTTTAAAATTTATTGACAATTAAGTTTGTATTTCTCATCGAACAGATTTCCTCCTTTAACAATTGCCCTTTTGGGCACCAACTTAGGAGCAACTCCAAGATGGTATTAACTATGCCACTTAAATTGACGGAATTCCAGCGCATTAAAAATAAATAAAGAGTACAACGTCTTGTACTCCGATTAGAAGTCATAGATTAATATTTCTTATAATTCCCCCATTGTTCATACTCAAGGTATATACGTTCCAAGAGTTTTGATGCGAATTCTCTTTCACTTTACGTGATTATCAATTTAGTTACTCATTATGGTTCTCTAATAGCACTGCATAGAACAAACATAATAACATGGCAAGCATGAACATCATATTAATTTTCTTGATTAATACGTGATCATATTATTCACTTCTTACTTCCTTATTTATTTATCCTTCCTTATCCACACATAAACCGTGAGTAGATTTCTATCTTCTTTGTACACACATTAACTGTGAGTGGCTAACATTTGCTCATTAAACTCTTTGCTATTTAACATGTGTATAAACATTTACAAAATACTTTTCTTCTTGCTCAAGTTGTTAAACAATAGAATTTACTTCTTTCTTCTCTATATTGACTATTAGTTAACTTCTTTCAAAATAAATGACATTCCAACATCTTTGATGTAATAAGATAGCAATAATAACAAAATGTAAATCATAGTAGTTAAATCATAAGCTTAACATGTAATCATGCAATAACAATTATGATCATACAAGTCAACAAGAGTCAACATGAATCAACAACTTCTCAAAATCACATAGAGCTTTTAACATGAAACTTATGCATGTAAACTACGACTAGCATGATTAGGGATGGCAACGGATCTTGGACCCGCCCAAAATTCATGGGCCCAGATCCGTTTTCACAGATATGGATTTTAATATTTTGGACCCAATGGATCTAGGTCGGATATGGATCCTTTCTAGAAAAAACGGATCTGGATATGGGCCTAATGATATCCAGATCTGTTTACCCATTTTTCAAATATAATATAAATATTTTTATATAAATATACATGAAATACATATTATGGAGTACAAAAGGCGACTTCACATCTTACATAAAACTTAAATTATTATTATGTTTTCATTTGTCCAATTATATCTCTTTAAACTATTATTTGAAACTTGAATGAGACAAGTAATTGTGTTTGAACTTTTAATATTATATGCTTGGATTAGTAGAATTTGATTTGAAATATCAAGTATAAGACTTGATTTTCTTTGTAGAAGTGACTGTGCAAGTTAATTTGCTTGATTGTTTGAAAATTTTATGAAAATTAGTAGGACCCATTTTGGACCCGTTTTGGAACCCAGATCTGTAGGATCTAAATATGGATCCTTCCTTTCCGTGCCCAACTCATCTGGGGCAGATATGGATCCATGTCTGAAAAACGGATTTGGATATGGATCCATCTGGACCCTACCTAGATTCAACCCATTGCCATCATTAAGCATGATTCCTAAGCTCATGAAACATCTTTACTACTTACGTACCTCATATAATAGAAATGTTTAACTCGAAGCTTCCTACAAAACACAATCGAAAACTAATTAAAAACTTCCTTTGACTAAATTTTTACAGCAACTCTAAACTAACTTTTAGTGTTGAAAAATCAACCAAAACCTTTCTTATACCATCTCTATTGAATTTCATACTTCACCCACAAACTTCCTTTTCAAAAACCCTTGTTTTTCAATATTTTCCAAAATTGGCAGTTTTTAAAAACAACTTAAAAACTCTTTTAAACCTTCTTAAACTTCATACTTTGACCTTAAAACAACCTACTTATGTTCTAAGATCATCATATGATGATTTCATGCACTAAAAACACTATAGAATAATTATTACATGAAACTAATATTATTACTATCTTTATTCATACTACTAAAATTACAGCATTATAACTTCACTTTAAACCTCTCAAAGACCATTGTAAAATCCATAATTTGATCATAATACATCACAATAATAAACTATGATCATAATATAAGCAATTAGAACTTTAAAACATAAACCCTAATTATTTTTCATAAACTAATAAACCCAAATTTATAAAATATTATTATCATACTTATAAATATGAATTATAAATTCTAAAACATGATTATAACTACCAAACATGATTAAAACATAATTATAAACAAGAGTGAAATAAAAATTGAAGAAGGAAGAAGTTTTTTTTTTTTACTTTACTCGTGAAAATGAAGGAGGAGAGGGTCGACGATGGCTGTCGGCTGCTGCTGGTGGTGGTTGGTGGAATTATGAAATAAATCTAAAAATTCTGATTTAAAGGGGTATTTATAGGCCCAAATTCAGTTTTGTTAAAATTACTAAAATACCTTTAATGATGGAAATTATTTTTATGCCCTTGTTTTAAAACAATTAAGGAAACCCTCTGAAAACCCAATTTAAAAACTTTTAAAACACTTTAATTAATATTAAAGTGCTATAAAATACTTTATTAAATTTATAAAACCATGAAATAAATATTTCAACTCCTTAATTAATTAAATTTCTTAAATTAATTAATTTATTAAAACGTTATTTCTCCTTTTGAAATACTAAAAACACACTTTATAAATATTAATTTAATTTATAAAATTTCTAGAAATACGGGGTATTACTAACAATATGCACATGAAGATTAAGAAAGTCTTTATTTAGCTTGTAACGTGACTAAGGTTAAGGGTAAGATGAATTTGGGATAAAGTGGTGGAATGCGGGCTATACGCATGTAATGTACCGAAAACCGTCGTCAATAACTCCAAAGAATAATGTCAACAACCATCTTCCAATCAACTCAACTTCATCCATAAATCAATCAAATCAACAACAAAGCTCACATCACCATCAAGCCATTAACTAACCAACACAAATATTTACAAACTAAAAACTTTATTTGAACTATTAATTTCAATCTAAAAACTAATAATAACTATGAAAGCAAAACATTTTTTTGTTTTTTGATTTTTGGACTTTTCTATGTTTTGGGGATTTTTCATTTTTTTCACCTTTTTCATTTTTTTTTTGACCATTTTTTTGAATTTTCAAATTCTTTTTCTCTATTTTTTTTGACAACAAAATAAACTAAATTACAAAAATAAACAATACTACCACTACTATTACAATTACAAGCTCAATATGTTAACCATGAAGTTACCACCTCCAACGATACACCTATACAATGCCATCCAAAATCTCATCCCTCTGATAACCATTAATCATAACCAAAACCAACAAGCTCAAGTGGTGTTTATCAACAAATAAGCGCAAATAACAACACCAACAACCTCAACACAACACCTACACCATACACAACTCCCCTAAGCTATGCTTGGACATATGTCATGAAATGGCAATGCACAGCTAATTAAGGGTTGTATTATGGTTAAATAAGAATTGAAGGTCAAGGCAACAAAGCATTTGGATCAAGGGAAATATGATGTCAATATGAGCACCTAAAGATGTATGTGAAAGCTTTAAAGAAATGAAAGCCTTCCATCATGCATGACACACGTTTTCTCAAGAATTCTATCACCTTCTCCCATTAGCATGACACGGCACTGCACGAAATCTCCTCTGACCCGCTCTGGCATAGCCACGATGGCAGGCACGACAAGATGTCCGACTTTACCCCTAATACACATTGTAACAAATCACTACTACAAAAATACCCTATGGCAACACCCCTTTAGCGTCGCCTGATTTTAATATGTGACGCTAAAAGTTTTTATATCGCCTACAAAGTATGAAGCGATGCAATATGTAAGTACAAAAAATGAAAAAGTTGGTTTTGCATCGTCTTCTATCTTATGTTGGAGGCTAAATATTAGCGTCGCCTATTTAGTTTGAGGCAACACTAAAAGGTTACTTAATTGCATTCCCTCTTACAAGACTTTGGCAGCAAAATTTATTGCATCGCCTGCAATTTTAAGTGCGATGTAGAAAGTTTTACCGTCGTCTCTTACCACCAACCGCCTCTGGTTACTCTTTCCTCTTATGTTCGTAATTAGGGTTACACTTAAGAAAATTTTGATTTAGGTTTATTCAATTCTGAGTCCAGGTAAAGAATCTTAAATTACTGAATTTTTTTCATTGGTTCACTTTTAACTTTGTACATCTCATCTCTATTTCATGTCAAATTTATTTCTTATACTGAATTACTCTCAATTGGGTCACTAGTTGCTCTTTTTCTTATTCGTGTGGTATACTTGGATGATATTGAATTATATTGAGGCTTTATATGAAGTGAAATGCTAATTTCCATGCAAAAATTTCGATTTTGTTCAGTCCTTTGTCGTTGAAGTGGTTCGATTTTGCTACTAACTCATGAAACCCTAATTAGGTATTTCCACCGTCCTTTTATGTTGTAGTTGGTGTTTATGCTCTTTGGATTTTTTTGAACTGAATGTGAAAGTTGCAACTTGCTCATGAAGATCCTAACAATCATGATTTTTCAGGTTTGGCGCAATGGGTGGCTAGGTTTGAAAAAGGAGGTGGTTCAATAGATTATCATTGGTTCTATCTACCACTCAAGTGCATTTGCTTTAAATATACCATTTAATTAGTTGACATTTTCATTTTCCTAGTATTCATTGTAAACATCACTCTTGTGTAACTCTTTT
Source organism: Suaeda aralocaspica (assembly GCA_016808085.1). Taxonomy (NCBI): domain Eukaryota; kingdom Viridiplantae; phylum Streptophyta; class Magnoliopsida; order Caryophyllales; family Amaranthaceae; genus Suaeda; species Suaeda aralocaspica. The sequence goes on along the minus strand of PYUH01000656.1, from coordinate 448,999 downwards.
TAGTTTAATTATGGGTCTGTTTGGTAGAGCGTAAAACGTTTTTGCCCAAAATTAATTTTTCATTTTACATTGTTTGGTTTAGTGTAAAATGTTAAAATGTAAAATTTGGGGTCGAAAACCATTTTCCACCAAGTTGAAAACATTTTCCCCCAAAATTGGGAGGAAAACCATTTTCCATCACATTTGGAAGGAAAATGGAAAATGTTTTCCTTCACGATTGAAATAATTGATTTTTCATTCAGCCAAACAACGGAAAATGTTTAAAATGTAAAATAATTTTACATGCAACCAAACAACGTAAATTCTTCGTGAAAATAACTTTTCTAATGGAAAAGGCTTTTCATTGAAAACTATTTTCATCCGAAAATATTTTACATCCTACTAAACATACCCTAAGAGAATTATTTAGCATTGAGATTATACATATACTCGTGTATGAGCTTGAATGACAATGTAAATAAATATGTTTGGTCATGATAATACATTATAATTTCCTCATCTTATACTAGTAAATGTTTTACTTGAATTAAATTTTTGTAATGCTAAAGCATTTTCTTTTGAACATGCGTTGCATGTAAAAATGTTATCTATTGCGTCACATATAACAATAAAGGTGATGCAATTAAAACATACCTATTGTGTTGCATGTAACAGTCAGGCGATGTAAACAAATACCTATTGCTTCGCCTGAAATAATGAGGCGATGCAAAAAACAACCTCTTGCGTCACCTGCAATAATGAGGTGATGCTAAAACATACCTCTTGCATCGCCTGTAATTAAGAGTGTGCAAAATCAGATATCGGAATTTTTCCGATTCGAATTTTCGGAACAAAAAAAATGACTTCGGTTCCGTTTCGAAAAAAGAAAAAAAAAAAAAAACGGAATTACAGAAAATTGGATATCCAGTTTTAAATTATACACCAAAAAAATTTTCCCAAAACTTACATTTTTACCCTTCAAAAACCAGAAACCCGGAAAAATCTGAAAATCGAAATTTTCGGATTTTATTTTCCTTAAAAATCCGGAATCCGATTTTTTAAAAATCCATTATGTATCCGATTCGATTTCCACTTTAAAAATATGGATATCCTGTCCGGTTTTTCCGAGTTTGAAAGAATCGGATCGAATATCCGGATTTTCGGAACGGAAAACCTGACCAGAAATTTGAAAACGAAAGTTTCTGCAGAGCCCTACCTGTAACAAGATAATGCTAAAACGTGGTGTAAATATTGTTTAAAATCTTATAGCGTCGCCTCTTTTTCACAGGCGATGTAAAAAGTCTACTTTTAGTGTCGGGTAAGAGGCGACAATGCAACGTCATAGGTAACACCTATATTATCCCCAGTTTTAACGTCATGCAATAGGCGATGCTAAAAGTCCTTTTCAAGCGACGCTGTAAAGGTTTTTTTTTATTTTTGTATTAATCTCATATCACTATATTAATCTTATACATTTAAGGCTTCGTTTGGTAGCACGTAAAACATTTTCCATGAAAAGTGTTTTCCTCCCTTTCTCAATTTTATATTGTTTGGTACACAAAGTAATGTAAAATCATTTTCCATGGGAGTAAATTTTTCCTCACAATGATGGAAAACTATTTTCCTTAAAAAATGAAAGGAAAACAATTTTACTCCTATCCCCTTATACACTCTTTCCTCACTACCTCCTTTCACCCACTTCATTTTCCCTATTTTTATCACTTTTTTTACATGCAACTAAACAATGTAAAATTGTTTACATGAAAATTGTTTTCCATAAAAAAAAACTATTTTCAATGAAAATCAATTTACATTGAAAATGTTTTACACCCTACCAAACGGACCGTAAAGCTAAAGAGAGTTACATAAATAGTGATCGAAATTAATATTTAGCAATTAAAAGAAACAAAGAAAATAACTTTTACTATAACAAAACTCAATATTAATAGATTACTTTATGCATTGACAATCGTGAGATGACAACCGTTACAATTATATTAGATAAATAAACTACTCCATATGCGAAATTACAAAAACATGCAAATATTACAAAAATGCCATCGCCAGATGAGAGGTCAAGATACTTTCGCCCTTTAGCGAATGAAAAAGGAGGTGATCCCAAGGCAGCAGCACGAGGACGAGTCTGTCAGTCAGATCAAACGTGACAATGACACCTTGCGGTTCGCAACATCTCATTATTCCGTACCACCCATTTTCCGCAGACCGCGTATTAGATTTTTTTTCTTCTCTGAATTCTTTTTTTAATATTAAAATAATTAGAATAGTACACGGTTTTACCAAAGTCATGGGAGTTGGAAATTTAATTACCCACAGTAGTGGAATAACATTGAAATTCCATAACTTTTACCGGTTCTTATTTTACAATACAGCTATTGCCCAACACTATATTATATTCTTCCGCGTTTTCTAGTTAAAATACTCCCATTTTAGCCCTATGCATCTACTAAAATCTCCGTTCCTTCTTGTTATATTATGGTTTTCAATATGTTTTACGCTAATTCACTTTAGTGTTTATATGTAACGAAACATATAATTATATTAGACCTTGTTTGATTCATGTCGATATATACTTTTCAAGTATATATGTATATTTGATGCACGGGCTAGTAATGTTTTATTTTAAAGGAAAAATTACCAGATGAAACTTTTTAAAAACTTTTTTTTGCCAGAAGAAACCTTTTAAAAATTTTTTTGCCAAAAGAAACCTTAAACTAAATTTTTTTTGCCAGAAGAAACCTTGTACCCTGAATCCGGTGTTGACTAAGGAATTCCGGCGTTGACCCACTTTTTCCTTTCTTGTTGCACTCTCAAATGGATATATGCACCCTCACATATATCCAACTTCTGAATTTTTCAAAAAAAAAAAAATATATCCAACTTCTGAAATTCTCTGAATCATAGGCTTCATTTGCAACACACAAACTTCCTTCCCGGGTTCTCACTCGTCCAAGACGTTCTTCTTGCCACTGGAAGCCCACATCCACAATGAGTAACCATTTTTCTGCAAACAAAATGTAAAATAATGGAATGGTGTATTAGTTGAGGAGTTAATTTGTATGAAAATTATAAATTCAAGAAATAAAAAAACTAATAAAGGTTGAAGCTTCCACAACCTTGCAACAATGGAAGACAAAGAAAGAAAATAAAATGCAGCAAACACAACAATGCCAATGGAAGAAAATGGGGAAAAAATGACAAAAACAAAGGAAGGAAAAATGGAGGGTTAAATTGAGGGTTTAATGAGGGATAAATTGGAGGGAAATTAGGGAAAAGTAAGGAGGGACAATTTGGAGGGAAAATCAGAAAAGGCAAAAGAGTGCAAATAAGAATAAAGAGTCGGTCAACGCCGGAATTCCTTAGTCAACACTGGATTCAGGGTACAAGGTTTCTTCTGGCAAAAAAAATTTAGTTTAAGGTTTCTTTTGACAAAAAATTTTTTAAAAGGTTTCTTCTGGCAAAAAAAAGTTTTTAAAAGGTTTCATCTGTCAAATTTTCCTATTTTAAAAGATGGAAAAATTGTCAGTTACCACCTTTTTAAAACTTGCTTTTGTGACTTACCACCTTTTAAAAAAAAATTTGTCAATTACCACCTTTTAAAAAAAATTTGTTAATAATGAACTCAGGCGAAAAATTCCGATTTGACTGCTGGAATTAGCCTTTGACTCAATTAAAAGGTTTTGTTGGTAAATATTTTGATATTTACACTCCATCCTCACATCTTCACTTATTTTACTCACTCAATATTAATTCAAAATTATTCAACCTACCAATCATTTCAGATTTAAAAAAAAAAATTATACTGTCAAAAAAATTTTATGTTGTGCAATTGGAAATCAAATACTCTATTAATTGTGCTTCAATTTATAAAGGGTAGGTAAATTTCATCAAACTTCACCATTTTCACTTGCGAGTAGTTCTTTAGTTCACATTTTTTTTTTTACTCACTTAAGCTGATTTTGGGTTTCTTTTCTGTAAATGATTCATCAATGGCAACTGCGAATCAGAAGAAGAAGATCAGTTGCACAATCTGTCAATTTAAAGGAAAAAAAATCAAACTTTACAAAAAAAAAAAAAATGAGTTAATTTAGAGAAGAAGAAAGAGTGAGAAGAGGGTTTTTGTTATGATTTAGGGTTGATTTTATAAGAGGATGGAGTGAGGGGTTTAGATTAGAAAATGGAGGGAAAAAAGAGGGGGGGGGGGATTTTAAGAGGGAAGTGCAAGAGGGTGCAAATAGAAGTCAATGGTTAATTCCGGCAGTCAAACCGAAATTTTTCGCCTGAGGTCACCATTAACAAAAAAAAATTTAAAGGTAGTAATTGACAAATTTTTTTTAAAAGGTGGTAAGTGACAAAAAAAAGTTTTAAAAAGTGGTAACTGACAATTTTTCCTTAACAGATTAACTATTTTTATCTAACAAGTAATAGTTTTTTTAATCTAATTAAGGGCTAATATTATTCTAATTGACTTTCCAATGTTCTCAATGAATATAAAATTGATTATTTGATTCGAAACTATTTTTTATTTCATTTAAAAATCAAATGAGAAATTTTCAAATTCTAAAAGAATTAATTTAATTAAACATGATTGATTTAAGGAAAAATAAAATCCAATGCCGCGCTCTACAAATTGTAAAACGAAGTATTACCTCCGTTACAAATTAGTTGCAACAACTGAATATTTTATATCTCACAAATAATACTCAATTGATGCAACTAATTTGAAATGGACGTAGTAGAAAAATTAAAACTTATATACCTAGATGATGTCGTGATAATTCATCAAAAAATGGGACAAACATGCAATGTGATTAAAATTTTAAAGGGTAGCCTAATATAATTACAGAGTAAAATTCAAACACAAAATCTCACAGAGTAATTGTTTTGGTAATTAATTAATGATTGGTGATTGAATCCTGATTGAAATTGAGGTTGAGATATTTAGGGCCTGTTTACGTCAGCTTAAAATCTGAAAGTTTTTTATGAAGGATTAATGAGTAGCAAAATAAAAGAAGAGCTGAACTGAACTGAACTGATTTTAAGCTGAAGTTTATAAACAGGCCCTTAGTAAAGTGCTCCATAAGTCCATATTATGACTTTATCACTATAAGAAAATCAACATCCTAAGGGCTAAGGAGAAGCCAATACTTTATACCAAATTACCAATTGATCCCCTATGGCCCTCTATAATTCCTTATCACAAATAGTTGTATAATCATCTCTTTATATACATATCCGGCCAACAATAATTCGACATATGTATTTCATAGTCAAATTACTAACTACGGAGTAATATGATAGTTAGATTTTTATTTTGAACGGCATGAAAAATTATTTAAATAAAAAAAATTAACTACCTTGGACATAATTGGTTTAAATTAATAAAGTCTCATGTGACACTCCTAATACACAGACTTTTATTATATTTTTCTTTAGAGTTTAACTAATTTTATACGATGTAATTTTTTTAATAAAATATTACCTTTATAATTTTTAATTGCTACATTTTGACCAAATACATCATTGATCTGAACATATTTATATGAGATCTTATTTGATTCGTCTCAACGTGTACTTTTTAATGATATAATTTTTATAAATTTTGCTTTTACATAATTAGAGATATTCACGTTTTATGTTAAATTTATATATACGTATATATAAAAAAAAAAATTCTTTACATAGGATAAATATGCATAATTTTTTTATTAGTTTGGATAAATATACATAATAACTTTTTTTCAAAATAGCTAATCCTACGTGGCGCTCTAAAAACTCTCCAAAAAAAGCCTACTTTATATATACATATATTAATTTATTAATTAATACAAGTTTATCATTTACATAAATGTATAAAAAGTAAACTTAGGTTTATACATATTATAACCATGTGGACTTACATTTTCTTCACTATAACTAATGTTCTTTAAACACTTGGTTGTACCCTTAAAATAATTGATTCTTCTAAGGTGTGTCCTATGTACGGAGTAGTTATTATAGAGATATAAATTTTAATACTTTTCTTTAAATGATATTAAAACAACAACCGCTATTCTACTTCATCCTCGTAACTCCTCTTAATTAAGCCCCTCGAAAAAAGGGATTTTCTAAAATGTACCCATGTGTTTTTTTAAAATTCTAATGTGTTTCCACATTTTTAAAATATTCTCAAACATACCCACAAACTCATGAAAAATATTGAGCAATGACCAAACCCAAATCTTAAATGTAAAGTTGCTAAAAATTAGAGTTACGCTATATATATTTATCTTTTGTTTTTTTAATTTTTTATTTTTAATACATAAAACCCATCTAAACTTTATCTCTCATCTCAATGTCCCACTTCACTCTTACTAAGCAATTACCACCTCCACCTTCATCAACACATATAATTTCTTTTCTCCAATATAAAAAATCTCATATGCCCACCGAAGATATCACCACCATCATCATTAATTTTCTGTGTCATCTCTAAAAATATTCACTCATCATTAATACATCTACCTCTTCACTATCATCACGAAGTCATTTTCGCCCATCATCACTATCAAGCAAACATCAAATTAATAACCCATTGTTAACATTTTTTATTTAAGGGTTTCATATTACGGTTTCAATTTTGTGTTTTGGGGCTATGATTTTGGACATTGCAATTTCGATTTTTGTTTTTAGTGTTGTGATTTTCAATTTTTCATTTTTAGGTTTTGGGATTTGACTTCAGTGATGGCTGGTAAGAGTGGCATAGTGACAGATGTTTTGAGTGGATAAGTAATAGTTATAAGGTGGTTGTTTCCGTTGTGTAGTGTTGGTGGTAATTGTCGTAGTAGTTATAGTTGGTGGCAGCAATATGGTTATGGTAATAGGTAATTTTTTTGAGGTTAAATGACTGATGGTTTATGACTAATGGAGGGGTTAACAAAAGTTAATAGAGAGGTCATATATGCTTAATTTTTGAAAATTTATGGGTACATCTGATATTTTTTTATAAAATGTGGGCACAACTTAGAAATTACAAGAACACATAGGTACACTTTAGAAAAACCAAAAAGAAAAAAGAAAAAAACCTCCCTTTAATAATGATTGCATTAAAAAAAACTTGTGAAAACAGTTAATGAATATAATAAGACCCTGCTTTGATACCTTGAACTGAAATATAGCTGAAGTGAACTGAAAAGAGTTAAACTGGAGTGAAAACGGTCTTATGTGGTAAAGCCACTAAATAGTTATAAAAAATTTATATTAAAAAGTTGAAAAACACAATAGTTAAAAAAATATACAAACAGTTGATCGAAGTCGATCCAACCAATAAGGTGAACTCTCGGCTCTCGTTAATCAAAATGAATGAGCTCTACCAAATGGGCTTTTTTACTAGGACACTTATTGAAAAATTATTAATTAAAGAAAATTTAACAAAAAACTCAATATCCTAAATTTTAGTAAAAATGTAAGCAATAAGTTTCTAAAACTAAAAGGATAGATATTTAAGAGTAAACACATAGACATATAAAACTACGGTACCTCTTTTCTTCTTTGCTATATAAGGATGCCCCATGGACCCAGTCTTGTCATTCACCGAAACATCTTTATTCAACCAATCAACCCCACCTCCATAGATTGTAGGGTCTTATTATATTTGTATTATGGGAGAATTAATTCATATATCTATCCTTTGACTATTTCTTAATTTTAGTAACAATTTTTTATTTTTGTTTCCCATGTCAAACAAAGAGGTGATTATTTTAGTCTTATTTTTGGAATGGGACAGATCGATGAAACTAATTAATGTAACAAATCTACTAGTGCAAATTTTTTAATGTGAGTCGGCTGATTCATTAGTTGTTTAATGGATTCAATTATGATTATATGATCTCTGATGTACTTACTCCCTTATTTTAATTACAAAAAAATCACTTTTCACACTTGCCGAGATACATTTTAAACAATTTATAACTCTAATTAAATATTTATACATATTATTATAAGAATTATATGTTAATTAAGTGCACATCAGGACAAATTAAACGAGATACATATTGACTATATTTTTGCTTACACATTAATTATAAAATTAAATGAAAGCTTACAAGATAAATAATGCAACTTTTGAAATATTACAACTAAAAAACGGAGAGAGTATATATTTCTGTTAGTCGTTGTTATCTCTTTGATTTACAAGAATGCATGATTAATTATTATTTTGTACTTGATTATGTTTGCAGTATAGTGTATCTCTCTAAAACATTATTTTTTGCACTAATTTCAAAGTTTTGATTAACATGAAGTTTAGTTTTTTTTTGCCACTTGCCATTGATAGTTAGGTTTTGGATGAATATTCTGGAACAGAGTACTTCGGTTCAGTTCAGTTCATTTCACTTTATTCCAGCTCAATTTCATATTGTATTACTTCACTTCAAAACATTTTAAATCAGTTCGACTCCAGTCAATTAAATTAAGTTCGGTCGGGATTTTGGGGTCATCGAGTTTAGTTCAATTCAATTTATTTTCAAAAGGACTATTTAAAACATCTTCATTTACTACGGTACACATTAACAATTTGCCTAATTCTTGCCACAAAATTGGATGTTTAATGATAGTTTTTGGCCCGTCAGAAAAATTTACCTAATATCCAACCCAAACTCTATCAAAATTAACAACAATAAAAAACATTTACGACGGGATTGCGATTAAAAAATTCATTTACAACTACTCTATTCTATGACAGGTTCTCATGTATGACGACCCCCCTTTCTATAAACGAAAAAACTATTTATGAAGGGATTTCCTGTCGTAAGGACCTCTTTTCTAGTAGGGTATGTACGAAACTAGAGCTGTTAAAAACTGGCACGACTCGCCAACTCGACCCGAACTCGACACGCCATTAGCGAGTATGGGTCGAGGACTTCAACCCGTTTAAGTACACGGGTTGGCACGACTCGACCCGCCTAATAAGCGGGTAAGGTTAGGGTTTAGGATGGCAACCCGTTTATCAACCCGCTTAATCTAAACTGAAATACAACCTAATACCTGCACACAATCGAGTATTTGACTTTGCTGGCTTGCTGCTATTGCTACTATATTAATTAATATTGATGTATTTAGAAGTTGGAACTCTAATTGCCTAATTGTTATTGATGTATTTGGTTTGTTAATTGTTATCTTTCAACAATTTGCTATTTGGTTTGTAAATCTAATTTAAGTACTACGTACTAAGTTACTTCCTAGTAGTAATAGACTACTAGTTACTATTTAGGATTTTTGGAGCTTTTGAACTTTGATTATGGTATAATCATTGAAGGTTTGAGCCTTTGAGAATTGAGATAACTAGATTAGTACTCTTAAAAGTTAAAAGTACATGAGCTCAACAGGTTAGGCGGGTTGTGCCGAGTTAGCCGGGTACCCGGCGTGCCGAGTTAGAGTTGGGTTGTGTGACCCTTTTAACTAAACGGGTAGGGTTAGGGTCAAGGGTGCCCAACCCGTTTAATTGCCAACCCGACTCGAGAATGACATGGCACGACTCGTTTAACAGCTCTATACGAATCCAATAGAAAATGACCTTACAAAGGCCCTATTCTTTTGTTACACTACTTGACAGCTGTTTTCTCATTTTAGGCTTTTAATTGCTTTTAACTCTTTGTATTTTCCTTTGTTTTAGTCATACTTGGTCTAAAATAATGAAGCAACATGTTCTTGAAGGATTTTTAATTAAAAGATACAATTTTTGGCGTTTTTGAAGCTTCTAAAGATCATATTTCAATTTTGGAGTTGTACAAATTGTCTGACTTTAATGATTTTTTATTTACAGTTGGCTTTGAGCTAGAAGGCGTGTGAATATACTTTGACAAAGGTTATTGTATCTAATTTCAAAGGAAAAATATTTTAAAAATTCAGAACAATTCAAAATATAATATTTTATACCATTTTTAGTTCACCTCTCAAATCGGAAATCAGTTTTTAGTTATATTTGTTTTACTTGGAGTTCAAATATGTTTAGGATTTTGTTAGGACGTGTTTTATTTTCTGAATTTCATCTTCTTAGGTTGCCTAAAGACAATGGATGTTTGCCTATATATTCATTGATTTTCATTAATAAAATTCATAGTTATTTTTATTAAAATTTAGTGCGTGTGCATAAATTATAAACTCTTGTTTTGGAGGAGTGTAAGTTCAAGATTATTCTTATAGTTGAGTGTGAATGAATTCATAAAACCCTTAATTTTAGGTGAGTGAAATCTAAAATTAAGTGAGGTTAATTTTAATTATGAGTGAACGAATGCTGATTAATTGTAAGTACCAATGCATGCTCAAACTTAATTGGTGTAGAATGGATAAAATCTTATGTGGTACTCCTTTGACGAAAAAAACTGATTTGATGAAAAAATAGGAAAAATTGCTTCTAATAATCCCACCTTTCACAACAGCCCTACTTTTGCCTTTTCTTATAACAATCCCATCTTTATTTGTATTATTCGTTTATTGGACCTTTGTATCGTTGACCTAAACTTTAGGTTACCAAGTTTTAAAAAAAAAATTATTTTAGTATATTATTAAAAAACTGAATTCTTTAATAATAAAAAATCTGATTACTAAATAATAATAAAATTTGATTTTTTAATAATAATTAAAAAACTGATTTATTTTAAATAATAATAAAAAAAAACTAATTTTAATTAAATTTTTTCAAATTTACAATTTTTGCTTTCCTTTTTCTCCTCTTTCGTTCCTCCCTTCCTTCACTACTCCCACAAAGTTTCATCATTAATGGCATTTTCAACCTTGAATCAATCAATCTTGATTCCCAAAACCCCATTAATTTAACTCCACTATTGAACCGAATTCGATCAATTTGACGACAATATTTAGCCTCAATTGTCAAGACCCTCGCAAGTACGCAATCCATATCCAACAATACTCAATCCATACTCGTCAATGGTCGATAACACTTATAAATAAAGCAAACACATTATTTTTGTTTCATTGCACTTACAAGTTACAACCATTAATAGATTAAATTGTTGGGTTCAGTAATTGCATGATCTATGTCCTCTTTCGAATATATTTTGATTGGTGAGAATAATGCTATCTATGGTGGAGGGTTAATGAGATTTCTAGCGGTTACAGTTCAGAAGAAATGTGCACAAATTAGCTAGTTAATTACCATCATTTGAAAGACATGGAAGACAATAACGTAGCAACCTTCATCAAAAATGCTTTCATTGGTCTACTACATTTGGAAAAAAAGTTAACTCATGTATTAGCGCAAATTTTTAGAAATAAATGATAATAATGGCACTATGGCAATGGCCGGTGTATGAGGTTAGTGGTGCTAATCTGAATAATTATTGAGTTAGAAAGACTATTTTTTTGTAAATAAAATAAAATAAATTAAGCTCATCACTCATATGCTAATATGTGTCTAAATTACCTGTCATATAAGTCACCAATAGGTCAAGGTCCAATAATTAAATATGACAAGGAAATGTGGGACTGTTGTGAGAAAATAGAAAGGTGGAACTGTTATTTTCAAATTTGTAAAAGGTGGGATCATTAAAATCAATTTTTCCAAAAAAAAAATATTATTTTTATTCATTTTGTATCACTATATATATTTGATTAAAACTATAATTCAAAACATTAATATGTCTGATTGTGTATCAAGTAAAAGTTATAATAATTGTATTGTATATTAAAAATATACGGCGAGACGAATTAAACAAGATTTAATATGTATATGTACAAAGTATTTCATACCGTACACTAAACAATAGTGTGTTATAGTTCTCAAGTCATCAAAATATATCAAATTTCTATATACATATGATAGTTGATGATATTTATTACTTTAATAATAAAACTATGATATTAAAAGTTATTTATTTTGTAGTGTAGATAAAATTTACAAAAATATTGTACAAGCTCGTGCATTCACGAGTTTCGAATCAAGTTTTTATTAAATTATGCTTCTTACACTCCCTGTAGTATTTTTAAATTACGTTTCGCTTAACTCTCTTGCGTTAAAATTATTTTAATCAAATTATCGCTTTTCCATCCTCAAATCTCTAGTTTAAATAAAATGCATGTCAAAGTAGCATGTCTTCACTACAGGGAGTGTAAGAAGCATAATTAAATAAAATGCATGTCAAAGTAGCATATCTTCAACAATTGGTGGCCGAGAAAGTATAAAAAATAAATGGAATATCAATATTTTTTTTAAAAAAAAGGAAAAAGTAAATTAAAGGTTAGTCATCATATATTCATATAGAGTTTGCTGTAAATACAAGGTTGTCATTCACATCCGGGTTATTGGTTGTTTTGCCTATTAGTTTTTTTACACTTTACTTGATAGGGAATTTCTCCTTTTAGGCTTAAATTGCTTTTAAGTGTTTGTGTTTTCCTTTGTTTTAGTCATATTTGGTCTAAAATAATAATTGAGGAACATGCTCTTGAAGGTTTTTTAACTAAAAGATTCAATATTTTGGCCTTTTTGAAGCTTCTAGAGAACAAATTTCAGTTTCGGAGTTGTGCAAATTGTTTGATTTTGTTGATTTTCATTTACAGTTAGGTTTAAGCTAGAAGGCATGTGAATAAAGAGGAAAATTATTTTATAAATCCAGAAAAATTCAGAATATATTATTTTATACCGTTTTTAGTTTGCCTGTCAAACCAGAAATCAATTTTTAGTTATATTTGTTTTAGGCCTATTTACTTTAGCTTAAAATCAATTCAACTTAGTTCAGCTCCGCTCAGTTCATTTCCGTTCAGTTCATTTCAACCCTTCTTTTATTTTGCTAATTAATATTTTTGCTAATTAATTTGTTCCTAATATTATTTGTTCGTAATATAATTTGTTCATCTTATTATTATTATTATTATTATTATTATTGTTGTTGTTGTTGTTGTTATTACTATTATTGTTATTGTTTACAAAAATATTATTATACCACATAAGTGGATTATCATTCACAAAAAAATATGAAGATGTATTAGTGGTTTTTTATTTCATAAAATATAAACTACCAATAACGTTTTTTTTTTTTTTTTTTTTTTTTTTTTTTTTTAATTTTTTTTTTTTTNTTTTTTTTAAATATTAGTAGTTTAATATCAAAATTATTACTATGTCAATACTCCATAGTTAAAAATCATTAATAATCCATAGTTAAAAATTAATAGTCATAGTCAATCCATAAAAATCATAGTAAAAAAATCAATAATCGTAATTAAAAACCAATAGTTAAAAATAAATAATCAATAATCAATAGTTCAAAATCAATAATGATCAATAGTTAAAAATCAATAATCCATAATTAAAATTCATTAATCAATAATAAAAACTTTCAGTTCAGCTCCAATCAGTTCAGTTCAGTTCAGCTGTTTTCAGCTGAAGTAAACAGGCCCTTACTTGGAATCCCAGTATGTTTAGGATTATGTTAGGAAGTATTTTAGTGTTATATTTTCTGAATTTTATCTTCTTCAGTTACCTAAAGGCAATGAATGTTTGCCTATAAATGTTTCTTGATTTTCATTAATAAAATTCATAGTTATTTATCAAATTTTGTGCATACGCATAAACCCTTGTTTTGGACAAGTGTAAGTTTAAGATTATTCTCATGAGTTAAGAGTGAATCAATTCATAAAACCCTTAGTTTTAGGTGAGTGAAATCTAAAATTAAGTGACATTAATTGTTATTGTAAGGGAAATAATTCTAATTAAGTGTAAGTAGCAATGCATGCTCAAACTTAATTAGTGTAGAGTAGATAAAATCATATGTGGCGGCGTTCTTTTGAGGAAAAAAAACTAATTTGATGAAAAAAATATTATTTTTATTCATTTTGTATCACTATATATATTTGATTAAAACTATATTCAAAACGTTAATATGTGTTATTGTGTATTAAGTAAAAGTTATAATAATATTGTATATTAAAAATACACGTCGATACGAATTAAATAAGATTTGATATGAATATGTACAAAATATTTCACACCGTACACTAAACAAGAGTGTGTTAAAGTTCTCAAGTCATCAAAATATATCAAATATCTATATACATATGATAGTTGATGATATTTACTGTAATAATAAAGCTATGACATTAACAAGTTATTTATTATGTAGTGTAGATAAAATTTAAAGAAAATTGTACAAGCTCGTGCATCCACGAATTTCAAATCAAGTTTTTTATTAAATTATGCTTCTTATTCTTGTTGGAGTTTTTGTAAATTATGTTTCGCTCAACTCGCTTGCATTAAAATTATTTTAATCAAATTATCTCTTTTCCATCCTCAAATCTCTATTTTAAAATGCATGTCAAAGTAACGTATCTCCAGCAATCGGAGGCCGAGAAAGTACAAAAAATAAATGGAATATCAACATAAAAAAAAAAAAAAAATTAGTAAATTAAAAGGTTAGTACATCGTATATTCATATATATATTTAAATTTTTTTTTTTGAGTGGATTCATATATATTTAATAGAGTACTCCGTAACATACGAAGTATCTGTTATATCTTGACACCATCACCACATCTCCAATCCTCAGTTTTCTCCCAAAAAAAACAAAAACCTCATTACACTTCCTTTGTTTTCTTCCTCTCTTTCATTATCATCTTTTGGATCAATTTCATTAAAGCTCTCTTAATTCCTGGATTTCAGTTGAATTCCTTCTCATTGCGTACATTTCACGTGTTTTTATATATATATTTTTTATTTTTATTCATCTTTTAATCTAAAATTATTCTCTTGGAACAAATTATATATACATATATATCTAATTTTTCTTGACCATATATTTAATTAAATAAATACAAAATTCTGCCTTTAAGAAATCGCTAGTATATATTTTGCTGTGAATCAAAACAATCTCCATTCTCTTAATGAAAGGAAAGCTAACACATAAATATAACAAGTAACAACAACTTTGAGTTACCTTAAAGAAGGATATTTCTTCTTTTATTTATTTTTTTTTCCTCTCTTTTTTAAAATTTTTCCCAACAATTTTTCTTGCGGAATTTTCGTTGGAAAAATAAAATAAAATAAAAATCATATATATCTTAATAAGTCTTCTGCTGTCAGCAAATTTTTGTTGTTTTTTTTTCTTATTTATTTTGATTTATTTCAATTGATTTTCGTTGTCCAAAATACATATTTATATAATTTTTCTTTTTCATCAAATATTCTCCGATAATCTCTCTTTCCCTTTTTTTTTCTCTTTCCTCTGTTTTCCTTACCTCTTTTTGCCTCTTAATTTTTTTTTTAAGAGTTTAGGGAGAAATCCCCCTCTTCTCTCTCTCCTCTCTTTCTCTTCTTCATTCAAACAATCATCAAATAAACAAATTTTTAAATCAAATAATTTCAATTCAATCATGGTAATGGAAAAAGGATCAACTACAACGCAATCAAATCTCGATTGTTTGCTCAATTACACCACACCCGTCGTTCCGTCGCAGTTTCTCCCCAAGGTTTGATTAATAATTAATATGCAACAACTCACGAATCTAAACGTTTGATCAATATTGTAGACTATTTATTGTGTATAACATCTTCTGTTGGGTTTGATGATTGCAGTCGGAAATGCGAAATTTGAATAAGCTGTGGAATCCATGGGAAAGAGAGAATGTGGAGTATTTTAGGTTAAGTGATTTATGGAATTGTTATGATGAATGGAGTGCTTATGGTGCTGGAGTTCCTATTGTTATTGATAAAGGAGAAACTCTTGTTCAATATTATGTTCCTTATCTCTCCGCTATCCAAATTTTTACCAGTACTCCTTCTCCCCCTATTTTCAGGTTTGTCGATTTCTATTTTTATATTTTTATTTTACTATTGATTAATTAATTATATATGTTTATATATATATATATCTTTAACGATCAAATTGTATAGTCAATTCCATTACATAATTAATAGTTTGCGATCATGAAATTAATTTTATTTTTGAAGTAAATTTTAGGAAATTTCTCGACACCTCTCGACTCAATGCAGGTCCCACACGCTTTGAGCGAGCTAGAGTGTGTAATATTGTGAAGCAAGTTATGTTTAGTAAAAGGAATGGACATAATTGATGTTGTTGTTGTTGTGTTTTAGGGAAGACACGGATTCAGCCGATGGAGAAACAAGGGATTCGTATAGCGAGTCATGTAGTGATGAAAGTGAAAGTGATAAATTGTCAAGATGGGATGGGTGTTCTTCTGAAGATGGAGGGTTTGAGCAAGATAATCCTTGGCAATTTAATAGGTTGGGTTACCTTTATTGTCAATACTTTGAAAGATCAACTCCTTATGGTAGAGTTCCTCTCATGGACAAGGTAAGAAAAATATTGTACTTCCATCATTTTTTTTTTTTTCGTTTTGTGTCGGTTTTGATACACGCAATCCTTTTAGATGGTCGATAACTATAAGCATTAAATCGATATTTGTTACGGAGTATGTATTGATGTTTCATTTAATGCTCATTGTACATTTTCGGATTTTTTTAGCTCTTTATGGTTTGCATATATTGCGTATATCATTTTTCTTTATTTTTAAGGACTAGTTTTTAGTGTTTTGTATATTTTTTTTGAAAGTACTTTTATCATGTACATTTTTTCCCATGTTGACTTATACGTGTTTGATTTATGTGTTGTTATTGGGCTCGTCACGTCTCAATTAGTGATGTCTTTGAAGATTGGGGTAAGGGCTGCCGCCTGCTGGATTCATTATAAACCGTCAACATTTTAATTAGGGGATAAATAAAGGAAATAAAAGAAATCCCTACTAGATGAATAATCTTTTGCATAATATTGGATAATTATCACTATAGAATGATATTCTGAACATAATGAATTTGCTTTAATTAATGCACAATTAAAGGTGGTGAACAAAATAACATGCAATTCGACATGGGATTAACCTTTGAAATTAATGATGGAATATAAGCTTTTAGAAACTAAATTATAGAAAAGGAATATGAAACTAATGAAGGATATAGTGTTAGGATATGTTCTTGTTTTCTTCCTATAGAGGTATTAAAGACATTGATGTAGACGAGTTTGCATCTAACTTTAATTATGATATCTAGCTATCCACTAGAATTAGAATTGTTTTTAGATTAAGTGTGAAATTTGATAATGCTGAAAATAGTTTTTATATTCAATCCTTTTGATTTTATTTTCATTTTAATTCAATCTAGTCCAGTTTTGTGTATTTCAATGATTTTAGAAGCAACATATCATATTCAAGTATTCAACTCACTCCACCCCATTTCCGCTAATAAAAAACTAGACCTTATTGCCTTATACGGCGCTATACATATGCACAAGTGTACAACCCAAAATACAATAAGTGGAAGAGGTTTTTGTTGCGCCAAGTATTGGAAAACTCAAAACCTTTTTCAACCATAGTGGTTCATTATGAAATATGCCATTATACGAAGCGTGCGTGTAAATTTATAATTAAGAATAACTACTCATGCCTTAGTGTAGTGACCATTTTTGAGAATCTTGTTATAATGGTATCATATGCAAGTCCATTCACAATTTTTCTTCATTTGTACCATTGTTGGGAAAAAGTGGACTGAAATTATTATAGTAGTATAATACAGCTCTTGTGATAACAAGTTCAAATATATATATATATATATGTCTATTTAGATTGCGACTCTCAAATGTGGTTACATGGTCCTTGAAAGCTTCTCATTTTTTGGACACATAGCATAAAGATAGAATATTCTGCATTTTTGATACTTCTTATCTTGACTCTTAACCCCCCCTTTTTTTTTTTGGTCTTTTTATTCCTATAGATAAGTGAATTAGCTCGGAGATATCCTGGATTGATGTCATTAAAGAGCGTTGATCTATCACCAGCTAGTTGGATGGCAGTGGCATGGTATCTAATTTTCCGATATGTATCTGCTTTAACTTTCTGAGTGAATGCGACACACAGATTCTAAATATGATCACTACCCTCATTGTTTATTCCGTTGATTTTTTTTATTCCTATAATTCTTTTGGAATGCCGGATTCCTTTTAGACCATTTTGAAAATCTGATCGATAATCTTATTATTTTTCAGCTATCCTTTGGTAAGGAAATTGTTATTTGACATTTATAGCCCGAAAAATCATGGATAATCGAGTTGGAACTTGGATGTAAATGAAAAGTTGATATGAAAGGATCACATGAAAAATTAATGAGAGAACTGATCTTTAGAAAATTGCAATATGAAGTCACAATAATTAGTGCAATAATTAATAGTGACAATGTCACATTGGTGCATGTAGGTATCCAATCTATCACATTCCGATGGGGAGAACCATAAAGGACTTGTCTACATGCTTCTTGACTTACCACACCCTTTCATCCTCATTTCAAGGTATGTTGTCATTGTTGTAGCAACTAAGTTACTTCCACTATTTTCTTTGGAGTATTAATCTAATTTGATCTTTATCATTAATTGCCATGTTTACAAATTGTGTCGAAATTAATTATATTATACTATTTACAAAGTTTGTAAAAATGTTGTCATTCCTTTTCTATTTAATAGGATAAGAATTGGATCACTAGTTTGAGTGTTAGGAAGATAATGAAAATGACCCAACTAACTATTGTAAATGCTTTGTTTTGTTTTTTTTGTTTTTTTTTTTTGATAAAATATTGCCATTTTGTTTAATAGTCAATGTAATAACTAATTCCTAGTGGAAAGTGTAGTTTTGCCATGTAATGTTCACATTAGTGGTTAAGTAGTCTGTATGATATGATTGATGAATGCCATAACATGTTTCTTACCAAAAGTGTCATTTTCATGAAATTAGATATGGACCATGATGAGGATATGGAGGCCCCGGAGTGGATAAAGAAGAGAAAGGAAGGAGAAGGCATTCCTCTCCCCGCTTTCGGGCTTGCCACTTACAAGATGCAAGGGAATGTGTGGGTCTCGGGTCGGGGTGGTCGGGACCAGGATAGGGTTATGTCACTTTGGGGTGTAGCTGATTCTTGGCTTAAGCAACTTAAAGTCGAACATCATGATTTCAACTATTTCACCGGTATTAGGCGTGGGTAAAAAAAAAAAGATAGTTCTTAAAGCCAAAATTTTATCACACAAATCAAAATCCTATCCTTGTTGCTATAGAGAAAATTTGACCAAAGAGTTCACCCATCCTTTTTTTTCACAAACATTTTTCTCTAATTCCTTGTGTTGGAATTCCACTTATCTTACCTAATTAGAACTTGCCATGGGAGAAGCTGAACCTTTCTTTGAGCAATGATGGATTAGCGATTATTTTATTTTAGAGCAAAAAAAAAAAATTTATGGTACACCTAAATGTATCTAGTAACAATAGGGACTCGATCTACTGATATCGAGAGTAGTTGGGTTAAATTTTCCGCGTAAGATGGTGATAGATTTTTCTAGAGCTGAGCCCAACCCTTTCCTTGTCTAAAAGTTTGTTATCTTGCTTTTTTCAAGTCAGGGGTGGGGGGATAATGTAGGTCCATGCATATATATATATATATAATGTAATGGAGAAAAGGCAAAACATGTATGCTTTTTCAAATTGTTCAACTTCATGGGTTTTTTTTTTTTTTGGTGTATATTCTATTATTATTGAATTGTAATGAATCCATGATAGTTGCTGGATAACACTTTGTAAAGCTTCTTATCTTATAGAGTTGTTGACTTTCACATCTCTCTCTTTCTTTTACGTTTGCGTAGTTGTTATACAACTATAATTTATTATGCATAAACACAAGTAGTCAAGGGAAGAAATTAAATATTTATTGATTCAACTATAATATATTAAAAATCTTACCACTAGTCAAAATAAAACAAGATATCATGGATCATAGATTTTCTTAACTCCTGTCATTTGACTAGATTTATGTAATAATGCTACCCTATTCTTCTATCTTGTAGGATGGTCAATAATTTGTGACATTGAATGAGAGTAATACTTATAAAATACTACTCACCAAAACAAAAACAAAATTAATAAATAAATAAAACACTAACCCATACTTTACAGAGTAGAATTATTCTTTAGAAGTTGAAAATGCACCTTTGGTAAATTTATTAATTTTCGGTTTCTAAACTAAAACTTAATTAACATACAATACTAGCATTTTCATCACTGTAGATTCTAAAGAGAGGAAAACCAATGATATGATCACATTAATATTATTTTTACTATCAATTAAAGGTACATCAAAAATTCCAATATTATCTTTGTCGCAAACAGTTTGTTATTCAGGATACTTTTACCTATCAGATGGGAATAATTTTCAATGGTATAGTAGGTTTATTTCCTATATTTCGTTATTTTTTTAAGGTAATTAATATATATACCTAAAAAAGAATAATTGGAAAGCATTGTGAGCGTCATGTAGGATTTTATTCTTTTTAAACCAATTATGTTTGAGATAACTAATTTCTTTTTATTTAAATAATTCTTATGCCACATAAGTAAATTTGACTAATCATATTAAAGATAATATATATATAACATTTGGAGCGCCACGTTGGATTGTATCCTTTATAAACCAACTATGTTTGAGATGGGTGTTATAAGCTAGGTGTTATATTTTGCAAGAAAAGCATTAATGTTCCAAAATTTCACAACATAGGATTAACTCCTTAGGCTGGAAAAACTCGGCTAAAACAGCCTAAGAAACGCTGGAAAAAGACCTAAATACGCCGGAGAAGTCGAAGCAGACTAGCCACCGGAAAAAGAACGTGGAAATTTCAAAAACAGTCCAAAACTCCTATTGTTATTGTTATTGTCTCAATAACCAAAAAAATACAACGTCAGCTAACTAGATTTACAAGAAATTAGCTAGTGGGGAGGCGAGATACGATTTAGGTCCCACTTCCCTAGCTATAGTGAACCTGATCTATGTGAAGATTGGGCAACAACTCAAGCGCCAATGTCCTTTGTCCTGGAGAAGTTCTGCACCTGCTTTAGCAAGCCTACAACATTCATCCCCAACGCTCCTAAGGAAGAAAAGGAGAAGGGGATGAAACCATACTCAATTGCCTCATAATAAGTTGCATACTTAACACGCTTGTGATGAGCCGCACCAGCCACAACTAGACCATACACAAAGAAAAACAACCCTAAAAACGTCAAAGGAGAAGACCCTGTTAAATCAACATACACATCGTGACCACAATCCCAAGAATGAAGTAACACATCAGCAGGCCAGAGTGTCCCTCTATGCAATCAATATTAACCTCTTTCCCTGTAGAAATCCCAGATCTGTAACAAATACCAACAAGAGTATTGCGAGCGACATTATGTTGATGTTTAATACTAACAATACCTGCACATGACACAACATGATCTCTAAAGACATCACCTTCAAAGACCTTCGAGCAAGCGGGGCACGACGTCGAAACAAAAAACAAGGAACACCCAATTGGTAGCAAAGCACAAAACTTTAAGCCTTACCATTCATAACTTGACCCAGGCCAGAGATTGGAACCGCCCTAAACTAAGCACAGGTTTGATCTTCCTGTTGATATTCCCAAAGAGCAACCTGGAGAGGAGATAAAGAGAAAGTGGATTCTGCAAATGCTGTAACCTTTGGGAAAAATATATATCTGCCATTTTCTTCATAATCTTGGGGGCAGCGATCTTACTAGGGTTACACATTAAGTCAATATCCACAGTCCCTTGTTAAACAGATCCAAAGCAGCATCAAGTAGGTCCCAAGCCAACAAAGCAATAGAACGAAGAAACATAGTCTACAAACTAGCAGACTACACACGCAACGCAAGAAAAGTATATTGTCGTACATCACCCACATAATAGACACTAAACCCACCAAAAGCAAAGGGCAAGGTAGAAAGTCACCACTGCCAGACCCCAAACCTTGGCCCCAAAGCGGTAACAATACACTATAAGGAAGATCGAAGGGCCGCATCAAAAGAACATTGAGCCTCCTCAAAAATACAAAGGGGCCAAGTACGCATAGAAAAGTAGAGTTTGGAAACTCCAGCACACGCACAAAGGAGCAACAACTCACATTGCAGACCTTCAAGCTTAACAACTGCATCCATAAGCACAACAGTCTTTGCTACTCTTTGCTCCACCAGATCACTACAAAAAGTAGAATTCGCACTAACTGGGCCGCCCGAGCAATATCGAGTACTACATGAAAAACGTCTATTTTACGATGGAATCTTTGCGACGGAATTTTACACAATTCCGACGAAATCTGGGGCGAAAACCTTTGTTTGATTTTTGGTGGCTTTTTGTTGTTTTTGGGTGAATTTAGGTTATGTATTTTAATGGTGGCGAATTAGCTATAAAGGGTTGTGATTTGATATGGTGGCTCAGGGGAGGTCTGTTACGTTGTGGTGGGGCGAGGTGGTGGGGTGGTGTGAGGTGGTCTAGGGCGCTGTAGGGTGGTGTGTGGTGGTCCGTGGTGGTTTGGGGTGGTGCTGGGTGTGTGTGGTGGTGGTGGGGTGGCTTTTACTGTCTCACCGTCACCTTTTTTTTAAATTTTCGGTGATTGATTTGTGATGGATATTCCGTCACAAATAAGTTGACCTTTTCTTGTGAATTCTTCTGAAATTCCATCGTAAAATTCCTATTTTCCAACAAGTTATTTTCCGACGGACATTTTGCTACGGATTAGAGCCCTTTTCCGATGGAAATATCCCGTTGCAAATCAACGTTTTTCTTTTAGGGGGGTGGGGGGGGGGGGAGGGACATCCAATATCCATAGCCTGCTAAGTGGGTCTTCCGTGGGCCAAAAAATTCAGACTTCTCCACGTTATATGAAGCCCAAAGTGAGGTCC
>PYUH01000656.1:374433-424986 GCA_016808085.1 Suaeda aralocaspica | reverse complement strand
GGGGGGGGGGGGAGGGACATCCAATAGCCTGCTAAGTGGGTCTTCCGTGGGCCAAAAAATTCAGACTTCTCCACGTTTAGATGAAGCCCAAAGTGAGGTCCATTCTCTAAAATGAACCATTAACCTACACCACCACCAAGTTATTATCGACTACAACGCCATCATCCAAATACCAAGCCTGCAAACATAAATCAAAAGTACCCCTGATCTTGCACACCAAAGGGATGTAAAACCAAAGCAAATAACAAAGGGCTTAGAGGATCCCCCTACTGTACCCCTTAACACAACCATAGGTGTGCTCCTCATAATACAACCTTTTAGGATTAGAGTAGCAAATTCAACCTATTAAGAAATAACTGGACAACGAAGACGAACCAAACTCATCATGGAAATTCGATCCACCCAATTGAAAGCATTTTTAAAGTCCACAAACAGCATAGAAGGACCAATATAATGTCAGCTCCTCGAGCCTAAACCAATCCATTCATAGCATGAAGAATAGCCTCACCACCTGCTGACACCCGTACACCAAAGTGGAGCCCCTCAAAGTAACCACCCAACGAATCACCAACCAAAGCAGCACCAACCTTTGAAACCAACTGATGCCAAATAGTACCAACAACTGAATTTCTTGTAGAAGAGGAGTTGGGGCTCCATCCCATTATTATACTATAATAATAGTAATAGTAATAATAATAGTATTAATAAAAAATTATTGTTATTATTATTTTATTAATATTATTATTATTACTATTTATAATACTAATAATAATGGAGTGGAGATCCGGATTGTATCTCGGCTCCCCCCTTGTAGATCCGATGATTTTGTATATTTTTGAATTTAATAATAATAATAATAACAACAATAACAACAACTAGTAACAATAATAACAATATTAGTAGTAGTAGTAGTAGTAGTAGTAGTAGTAGTAGTAGTAAAGAAGAAGAAGAAGATGATGACGATAACGATGACGATGGCGATGGCGATAATGTAGATGTGTTGAGCTTGAATTGAACTAAACTGAATTAAATTGAATAAAGCCGAATAGAACTGAAATGAAGTATAAAAATTTTCAATCCAAAAGAACAGGGCCTAAATAGAGATAAATTGCTAGTATAATTAGTGAAAAACTTTTTTGTAGTAAAAGCGAATACTACCATACTTTTTAAAATACTTTTATGCTAATATGATTAGTGACTAGGTTTCTTGCTTTAACCAACTCCATTTCAAATTAGATGCAACAAATGCACTTTTACGCACGCTGATGCAATGCTTTGATCATTAATATTCCCGTCATTCCAAATTACTTGCTACATTCACCTTTTCAAATCTCCCAATAAACAACTTTAAAATTTAATATCTCGAGTTATTTATAAGAAAGAATTTATGAAATTATACATTTGGAAAGTATACATCGTGATGAGTCAAATAAAATCACATATTGCTATATTTTTATAAATACTAAAGTAAGTTAAAGGTACACTGTGAATAGTGTTAAAAACACAAATATAGCAAGTAAAAATATGTTGAGGGAGTTTCTATAATTAATATATACTAGTATATTTGAAATCTTTCATGGTTGTTCACATTGATTCTAATGTACAATGTGTCGAGTTAGTTAATTTTAATTGCAACTTATTAAGTTTTAAATTAAAACAAGATAAAGTAGAAATTTATTTTTACATAACATCGGGTTTTGAATCATTTTAATTCACTTTCAAGTCAGTTCAGGTTAGGTCTGGTTTATTGATCAAACGGGTTGCTTGAAGTTAATTTAACTCAGTTTGGTTTGATGTTTTTTTGTGTTTTGTGTAAATCAATTTCAGTTTAATCTCTTTTCAATTCATTGTTCTAGCGGTTAATAACAGTTTATGACACTTTAAGTTCAAGTCATTTTCGTGCTACAAGTCACTTTCACTTCAAGTTGTTTCAATTTTGATCAAAGACAGTTCACTTAACCCAACGAATTGTAACTCAAACTGTCACCCCTAGAGACGAGGAGTGCTAATTTAATTGGTGTTATTCCCATTCTTGATATTTGTTGGTTTGGACTAGTAAAGTAGTAAGTAGTGACTTCTTTGTACCTTTTTGGCATCTTAGACTTGTCACTTGTAAATGGTAATGACATGGTGTACGAATAATAGGGTGTCATTATAAATGAAAATAAAGTTACTTTGCCAAAGTTTGGTAGTCATGTCAGAATATGTTATCGTTAATTTGATCCACATAGTCTTTAATTTTATAACATCTAGCTACTTTGTGTTCATTTCAAGAATCTTAACAAATTTTACTCATTCAAAGAAAGTGAAAGAGGAGAGTAGGGGTGTCCATTAGGGTTAAAACTTGTTGGGTTAACTGAATTGTCTTTAATCGAAATTGAAACAATTTGAACTGAAAGTGACTTGTAAATTTAAAATAACTTGAATTAAAAGCGTCCTAAACTGTTATTGACCGGTAGAACAATGAATTGAACATAATTGAACCTGAACTGAAATGAGCTTAAATTAAAATTGATTTGTACAAAACCCGAAAAAACATCAAACCAAACTGAATTGAAGTAAACATCAAGCAACTTGTTTGATCAATTGACCAGACCTAACATGAACCGAATTGAAAGCGGATTAAGATGATCCAAAGCCCAATGTTATGTAAAATAAATTTCTACTTTATCTTGTTTTAATTTAAAACTTAATAAGTTGTTTTTTATATTAACAAACTTGACACAGTGTACATTTGAATTAGTGTGAACAACCATGAAAGATTTCAAATATACTCCTTATAAAGTATTAATTAAACGTTTATTTTGATATTCAATTACACCAAATCCCACCTATTTTCTTAATTCACTTATTATGTTAGATCTAAAATATATATTAAAATTTCGCAAGAATGTTTATCACATAATTTTTAGATTTCATTCAAAGTGACAAAAAATGTTCACGAGAGTCTGAAATAGGCCGACATTAACCCGAAAAAGACTACGACATTTTTTTAATTTGGTTTTTCTTGATCCATTTAAGATTGAACTGAAGTTGATCTGACCAAGATGGTCCGAGACTGAACCGAATTGTTCCTGAACTTATAACAAACTGTTTTGACTTGCTCTCGAAATGACTTGAACTGAACCAAACGAAAAAAATGACCTGAATTGAAATAACCCGAACCTATTGGGTCAACCCAACCCTGCATCGCAAATCCGAATTGACATCCCTAGAGAAGAGTCGATTCTTAAGTTCAATTATAAGTTGTAAGCTCATTTTTCAAAATTAATAGGATCTGAATAAATATTACAGGCCTATAAAGTAGTTTAACTCTTCTCTCTTACAATCTTACCAATATGAAGTAAATCATAATTGGAGCTTAATATTTCATCTCAAGTATATTGACGCTTATTCATGAGAGGATATCAATTGTGAATGTCTTAGAATTTGAAGTTAACGTGGCAAAGTCTTACAAATCTGATCTTGTCGAGGAACTTAACATATTTGAATAATTCCCGAGACAAGCCTTTAGTGAAGATATCGTCAAACTGGTGTCTGGAGGGAACATGAAGGACACGAACCTGGCCCAAAGCCACTTTTTCACGAACAAAGTGAATATCTAACTCAACATGCTTAGTTCCTTGGTGTTGAATTGGATTGGAAGACAAATAAACAGCACTGATATTATCATAGTAGACTATAGTGGCATGACGAAGTGGACAATAAAGTTCAAGAAGAAGATTTCGAAGCCAACAAGCTTCAGACACAACATTAGCGACGCCTCGATACTCTGCCTCGACACTGGATTTAGATATTGTATGTTGTCGTTTTGAAGACCAGGAGATAAGGTTGTCACCCAAACAACAACAATACCCAGAAGTAGAACGTCTAGTGTTCGGGCAACCAGCCCAATCGGCATTAGTATAGGTGACCTGACGAGTGGAGGCAGAGGGCTATAGATGTAACCCATGATCTATGGTGCCCTGCAAATAACGCTATATGCGTTGCAACACCCGGTAATGTGGTTCTCGGGGATCATGCATAAATAAGCAAATCTGCTGAACGACATATGCAATATCGGGTTGAGTAAATGTGAGATACTGAAGAGCACCTGCAAGACTGCGATAAAGAGTGGGATTCGACACAGGGGGCCTGAACTGAGACTGAGCTTGGCACCGACCTCTACAGGTGTGACAACGGATTTACAATTTGTCATACCAGCGCGTTCAAGGATTTCTTGGGCATATTTCTGTTGAGAGAGTACCATGTAGGGAGGAGTGTGAGAGACAAAAATTCCCAAAAAATAGCTGAAAGGGCCCAAATCAGTCATAGGAAATTCAGACTTCAACTGCTCAATCAGTGAGGTGCGTAGATTCTCAGAAGAAGTGACAAGAATAATATCATCCACATACAATAATAAATATGCAATATGAGGTCCCTTGCAATAAGTAAATAAAGAAGTATCACTTTTAAAGATCACAAATCCCAATTGACATAAAAAATTCGCAAACCGTTGATACCAAGCCCTTGGTGCCTGTTTAAGTCCATATAATGCCTTCCTTAGCAAACAAACATGAGTAGGAGCCCGTTTATCAACAAACCCCGGTGGTTGATGCATATAAACTGTTTCCTGTAAGCCACCATGTAAAAAGGCATTTTTAACATCTAGTTGATGAACCCCCCAATTTCGAGTCATAGCGAGGCTGAGAACTGTATGAATGGTAGCTGGTTTAACAACGGGACTAAAAGTCTCATCACAAGCCCTTTTCCTGAAACCTGCCATCACAAACAAGACGAGCTTTGTATCACTCAAGATCCCCACTAGATTTAAATTTATGACGAAACAACCACATACAATTAACAACATTCACCCTCAGAGGCCTAGGTACCAACTCCCATGTCCCAGTTTTAATTAGAGCACTATATTCATCCAACATTGCCTTATTCAAATTAGGGTCAGTCAAGGCCTGTTTGTGAGATTTAGGAAGGGGAGAAAGGTGTGGGGCAATGGTGGTTAAGGCATATTTCGGATTCGGTTTGAAAATACCGTGATTTACACGTATGAGCGGGGAAGGGGGCGGTGCAGTAGGAGTAATAGGTGGGACCCCTCGCAAAGGAGGGGGTGTATAGGGAGTGGGTGGGGAAGGTGGTGCAGGCGGGCTGTTTGGTGTAGGGGGCAGCAGGTCCCGCGGAGGGGTCGCAGTTGCGGGTGTAATACCGTAGGCAGGCTGCGGTTGGTTATGGTTTGTGGTGGCTGACAGGGGGGTCTGCAGGGGTGTCGTGGGTGCTGGGGAGGTGCTGCAGGCAGCTTGTGTTGGGGACTGCTGAAGGGGGTGGTGCAAGGAGGAAGATGGGACTTGTGATGAGTGTGGAAGGAAGGGGTAAGGCAGGGCATTTACTTGGTCATCTGAGAGTAAGAAGTTATAGTCATCCAAAGTGTAATTACTAATATTTTTAGATGGGAATGTATTTTCATGAAAGACCACATGTCGGGAAATAATAATTTTGTTAGAAAAAATATCTAAACATCGATACCCACGATGATTAGGGGGATACCCTAAAAAAATGCAAGGAGTGGAACGGGGGGCAAGCTTATGCGGGGAAGTAGAGGAGAGATTCGGGAAGCAAAGGCACCCAAAGACGCGAAGGTGATCATAAGAGGGAATTTTCACAAATAAGGCTTGAGTTAGGGTAGCATTTTTTAGCGTTTTTGTGGGTGAGATGTTGATTAGATAAGTGGAAGTCTCAAGGGAAAAATGCCAATATTTAGGGGGGAGTGAGGCATGGAATAATAGAGTACGGGACATATTATTAAGTGTTCGAATCATGCGTTGTGCTTTGCCATTTTGAGAGGACGTATGTGGACAAGAATAATGGAAAACAATACCATGGTCATGATAGAAGGTTTTAAGGGGAGTATCATCAAATTCTCTTCCATGATCACTTTGGAACGTTTTAATTGGTCGTTCAAATTGAGTGAGTACATAAGCACGAAAATTTAAAATAGAGCTAAAGGCTTGAGATTTGAAGGAGAGAGGAATAGTCTAGACAAAATGAGTAAAGTCATCAATAAGAAC
Organism: Suaeda aralocaspica; assembly: GCA_016808085.1. Lineage (NCBI taxonomy): Eukaryota > Viridiplantae > Streptophyta > Magnoliopsida > Caryophyllales > Amaranthaceae > Suaeda > Suaeda aralocaspica. The sequence continues at coordinate 418,927 of PYUH01000656.1, read as the reverse complement.
GAGAAAATATTTATGACCATTAATACTAGCAATAGGAGAGGTCCATAAATCAGCATGAATTAAATCAAAGGCAAAAGAAGTAGAACTAGATGAATGATGAAAAGGTAAGCAACAATGTTTTCCTAAAGGACACGAGTAACAAATGGAATCATTATCATTATTACATGGAAGAAATTTCTTAAGTAAGCTAAAAACAGACGACCCCGGATAACCAAGATAATTGTGCCAGACGGAAGGTGATAAGGCAGCAAGACTAGTAGCTAGCAGGATGAGTTAGTAGAGGATGAAGTGCTTGGATATAGGTCTCCTGAACTATTGCATCTCGCTATTAGTGTCCCCGTAAGAAGATCCTTCACAGAAAAACCAAAAGGGTCAAATTCAACAGAGACGGAATTATCAGAAGTAAATTTTCAGACAGAGATTAAGTTTTTGACTAGGTGGGGAGCAAGTAGGACATTTCGTAAAGTGAGATTATGGTTTGGGAAACAGGCATGACCATAACCGGTTATTGGAATACGAGCGTCATTGCCAACTAAAATATAATTATTAGTGCTCGAATTAAAAAAAGGATAGAGAGTAGCTTGAGTGTTCGTCATATGAGAAGTAGCCCCAGTATCCATGTACCATCCATCATCATGTTGAGTGAGCTGCATAGTAGAAAACGCATTTGCAAGATCCGTAGGAGTCATCGGAGGCCTATGAGAGGTCGTTTGGGCTTACTGTGAAGGCAGAACAGGGGCTCGTGGTGCTGGGCCCAGTAGCCCAGAAGAGGGGCGAATGGAAGATGGGCCAGCAATGGGATAGGGGCATGGGGGAGCAGTCCAAAATTGATGCCACATGTTGTTAGGACTCCATTGGGCCTGAGTGTACCATTGGGCCTGCTGATTAAAGGTATTGTTTGGATTATTAGTCCATGGAGTATTACCAACAGTAGGGGACTGATTTTGCTGGAAATTCTTAGTGCAATTGTTGTTGTTATTGTAGCGACCTCGGCCTTGGCCACGACCACCACGGCCCAAACGGCCACCACCCCTACCGGCATTAGTCCATGGAGTAATATCAAAATTATTACTATGTCATTACTCCATAGTTAAAAATCATTAATAATCCGTAGTTAAAAGTCAATACTCATAGTCAATCTATAAAAATAATAGTTAAAAATCAATAATCATAATTAGAAATCAATAGTTAAAAATCAATAATCAATAGTTAAAAATAAATAATCCATAATTAAAAATCATTAATCCATAAAGAAAAACTTTCAATTCAGTTCAATTAAGCTCCAATCAATTCAGTTCAGTTCAATTCAGCTTATTTCACTTCAGTTCAGCTGTTTTCAGTTGAAGTAAATAGCCCCTAACAAACTACCGAAAAAGCACACAACTGCTTCGCCGTCAGAACATATTGAGGCCAAGCAACTCCTCCTAAATCTTCTAATAAATGGAGTCAATTAAGAACCCTAGGGTTTGCCTCCAATATCTCAAGCCTTTGCACTATGGTAGTCCAATATAATGGTTTGCTACCAGTCACCTGTCCGTTAGCTTCACGGTAATAATGCTCAATTTTTACTTCCCGGCCTTCTCGAGCAATTAGTGGACTACATTACTTTTCAAGATGAAAATAGGGGAGTTGGTTAGTTTCGGATCTTCCAACAAATGAACAACAACTTCAAAGTCCACCATCAAAGCTACCTTTCGATGTCCTCCATTCCAAGTGTAGACACCTACATTTGTCCCCGACCAATGGTTGATGATTAAAAGTATACCACTTCGTCGCAATAGGTCCAACTTGTGAGCATAATTACCCTGCAGTATCATAATGGTTTTTGAATAATTATCACTATTTTAATTATATCTCATAATCTAAGCATTTTAAATATTTTATTCTTGTATATTTGAAAAGTATATTCAAAGAGCTTTCCAATGGTAGGTCACACGCCCCATGGAACATCTTGCACGAGAAGTTATAGCGATTTCAATTCAGCATTTGCACTAATGCGTATACACGTAGATCCTGTGTATATGGGCATGTATGCAGCTCTTGCGTATATATATACGCAGCCCCTGTGTATGTACGCAGCTCCTGTACGCATGCAACTCTTCTGAGCGTATGTACTCTACTATTGCGTATGTACGCTCGTTTCTCCCCTTCTGCTATAAATATGAGTCTGTATTCCCACGAATTAAATCTATCATTTAATCAATCACCACTCACTCTATAGTCTCTCTCTCTCTCTCTGAGGACACCTTTATAAACCTTCTAAAGCACAAAAACATTTCCTCAACCACAAAAACACTTTTTAAATACTTTTGATACTTCGGGATAATTATAAAAAGGGTTATTTCGACCGCCGCACACAAGGTACTTCTTTATGTAGCCACCATAAACAACATCAATTTCTCCATGCATCAATTTTATCTTATTTAATTTAATTGATTATTTTTACGTGTTATCCATCTTTTATTGCTTTGATCACCATATTCATGTTTAATTAAATAATACTGGAAAAACATGTTCTAACATAAAGTAAGGATTAATTATTGGACAATCGGCTAGCCGGCTAGGTACACATTAATCTTGATTAATTCTAAAGTGATCACCCAAAAGCTAGTTATTAGAAATGATGCGTGCATTAATAAAATCACCTAGAAAATTATTTATTTGCTTCAGGACTTTTACTGGAAATATATTCGACATAGTTTAATATTATAATCATGAAATTGCAGACGAGGTTAAGTAGAGACCGCTATATGTGGAGGGATATTGTGACCTACTTTGTCCTTACAATCGTCCCCGAATCCATGTACTATGGTTAAACTAACTTTTGATTCAATTTGCCTTTGGGCTAAGCACATTGGGTTTCGTGAGCTCCCGAAAAGAGCACGGTGGCGACTTCTCTACTTGTTTTAGGTTTCTATATTGTATTCTTAGTAATAATCACACTATGTGAAAAGACATTCGATATCCGTGAAAATGACGTGTGGGCCCCATCACGAAAGCCCCGAGTCCAAAGTTTGGCGACACCACTAAGGAGTTCCTGAAGGAATTATTATTCCTAAAGGATAATTTGACGAAAATTGAAAAGTCTTGCAATTTTACAATTATAAAATTGAACTTGTTTGTTAGGCATAATGGATGCGTTGCCCATGTGAGGGTACTCGCTTTAGGATACATATCTGGTAAAGTGTGTTCTACACTTGAGACAACCCCGATAGGCTTCTTCTAAGGATGGTTAGGTGAACTACCTAGGACTACCACTACAAAAAAAAAAAAAAAAAAAAACTCGTTCTAAAGACGGGTAATTAGAAACTGATTGTATTCGTCTCTAAAAATAGAGACGGAAATTTCAAAATCCGTCTCTAAAAATTTTAGTCTCTATAATTAGAGACGTAATTTAGAGGCCGAAAAAAAAAAAATCCTTCTCTACTTTTAGAGACTACAAAATTTAGAGACAAACAAAAATTTCCAAAAGTAGAGACAAATTTTGAAACCCATCTCTTTTTTTCCTTTATTTATGTACAATTCTATGCATATATGTTCAACAAAGAGCACTTGGTAGAGTAGGTTTGAGTTTAACTAAGTGACTTGAGGTCACAAGTTCGATTCTATCAACAATGATATAGAGAATGTAAAAAAAAATATATTATTATTATTATTTATTTTTTTTCCCCCTATTTTAGAGACGAATTTCGAAATCCGTCTCTAATTTGAATTAGCGACGAGGATTTTAGCTACGGATAACCCTCAGTAGAGACAGATTTTTGGTTAGTAGAGACAATTGAAATCCGTCTCTAAACTTGTTTTTTTTTGTAGTGTATTCTTTAATCGAATTCATCCTAGCCATGGCGCGTGACCAAATAACCTATGTTACTCACAAGAGGTGTCCCACTTGAATCACTATAAAGTTGTTGTTTATATAGTTGGACATACCCTAGTAATGGTATCATTTTGGACATCTCAAGCCTTACCTTAAGTTACCTCTTAGAACCTTGCCTAGGTGTGAACTTGACCAATTACTAGATGTGACTATATGCCTACTTGTATGTTATGCGTACCCATGATTATCGTGGGCTTTGTCTTTGCATAAATACTTAAATACGTTAGAATAGAGAATCTCATATTATATCATGGTCACCCCTTATTAGTCAAATAAAGTTGGTTTTGTCATGCATATAGAACCCCATAAGTTGCATTTCATTCAACATTTGTAAAAGTACCTCTAACATCCAAATAATATAAAAGAGAAAAGAAAAAAACCAAAAGACGATAATTTACCTTGCCATGATGCATTCGTTTAGGACAAGGAGTGACGATGCTAGGCCATGTATTGAGTCTAATTCAAGGAAGTAAACCATGAGACTTTTTCAAAATAATACTCCCTAGGTCTATTTTTAGTTGCTTTATTAGGGTTTTTGACACTATTCACATTGTTACTTTGACTCACTTTGGTGTTTAATACGTAACGAAACATAGTCATATGGGATCTTGTTTGATTCGTCTCGATGTATATTTTTCGAAAATATAATTTTTATAATTTTTTATTATACCAAACTCGAGATATTAATTTTATAAGTTGCGTATTAGGGGATGCGGAAAAGGAAATGTAGCAAGTAAAAAAAGACTAAGGGAGTAGTATAATTAAGTATCATGCAAGATCGAGTCGTCATCCTAATTAAGATAGGGTTCGCACTTGAATGGAGTAAGAAATCTTATAGCTTGGGTCAAAGGACGTGGTGCGAGTCTTCGAAGTGTTTAGCAAGTACTCGTATTTTCTTAAAGAAGCATGCTAATCGGAAGACCATTCTGAAGTCAATGTTCTCGTTCGAGATTTAAAGCACTCCTTCAACAACGTCAGGTGAATTGTAAAGTTTAAATTGAACAACTTAAAGCCAGTTTGGCTAAAATGACTGAAATGCTTGAAACTCTCACCATCAACATGAAAAACCTTAAGATAGAGAAGACTACTATCAAAGATTTTAAAAAAACAGTGAAGCAGATCAATGACAAAGATACCCAGTTGACTCTTCTAGGCTCGACCCGAGCTTAGTCGATTCATTTCCAAAAATGTTCTCAACCGAGGGATTGCCAAGACTTAAAGCAACTGAAAACTATCGATTCTTCCTTAGGGGGGTTCAAGTTCTTTATGGATACAAAGAAAGTTGATCCAAAACTTTATCCCAAGAACTTTCCATTCAAGGAAGATCTTATCAAATGAGTCACATTGTAGTCATTTAGATCATTGTTCTAGTAAGAGTATTTGTATCTTCTCGTTTCATATATGTTTTGTCAAATTATGAGTCCTACTAAAGGTACCTATTCTTGGGGAGAACTCAATAACGAGGCCCTGATAAATCAAGTATATTTTTTTTAATAAATAAATTATGTAATATATATATATATTTATATATAATAATTATAAAAATTACAAAAAAAGATGTCTTAAAACTCATTCAAATATTTTTCTCCGAGCATTTTTAGAAGCAAAGTCACTAATTAATAAAAATTTCTACATTGATATGCTCTAACATAGTTTTCTCGATACATAAAATGGCTAAGCCATTCAATCTTTCTTGTGAGATTGACAATCTCAAGTAATTTTTTAATAACTTTAACTTTGAAAAACTTAATTCTGGATGCTACAGTGATTGGCATGGTTAGTAGGATTCGATAAGCAATTGAAACATTTGGATAACAATCCATGACTTTTACAAACTCAAGAATATCAACTGCAGACATCAAATCATTTGGCAAAATCATTTGCAATACTTTTAGTTCTGAAAAAAGATCATCTGCATCAACATCAAATAAATCATTATGAGAAAAAATCGTGCTGAATTTGTCACAAGATGTTCTTAACTCAGCGTTATTTAAGGACTTTAACCTTCTTGCATCAAATAAAAAGCCAAAGATACCCTCAAAAACCTCTAACTGCTTAAATCTGTTTTTCAAAGAAGTTACTACCATATCAACAACCACCAAAAAATAATTTACTCTAAAGGATCCTTCTGGTAATTGTATCATACGTCGCTTTATTGGAAGTTCTGGTTCGATGCTCATATCATATGCAATGCCTTTTGCAATATCCATGCTAGATTCAAAGCCTTTCTCTCTATATTCATCAAAAATCTTCATCATTCCTTCCAATTCTCTCATAGTAGCTGCAATGCACATAGTCTTAGATTGCAACCTCTTACTCACATTGTTAATAGCAAATAAAACATCATACCAAATGACCATACCAAGTAAAAATTCAAAGCTTGCAAGTGAATTAGCCAAACTTTCAGCTTCACATCTGGTCTTAGCATTATCAAAACTTGAATTATGGAGTGCTAACAAAGCTAATTTTACTTGAGGCGCTTGAAATCTAATAGCTTTAACACTTTTGATTCTTCTTTCCCATCGAGTATTACACAAAGATTTTACCGTAAGGCCTGGAACATTATCAATTAATATCTTCCATCTTTTAGTTGAATTTGAAAATAATCTGTATATGCGTTGCACAATTCCAAAAAAAGTAATAGCTTTAACACAAGAATGAGCCATATCCGATAGAGTAAGATTAAGACTATGACAAGAACAAGGCATATATAAAGCTCTTGGATTTTTTTTGAAGCAATCTATTTTGAACCCCCTGATATTTTCCTTTCATATTCGAATCATTGTCATAACCTTGACCTCTCACATTGTCAACATCTAAATCAAGAGACTCGCATACATCTAACAACTCCTTGTAAAGTCCTAACCTAGATGTATCATTTACTTTTAGAAACTCCAGAAAAAACTCGCCTACTTTAATCTTATCATTTGACATGTTCACACATCGTATAATCAAAGTCATTTGTTCTTGATGGCTCAAGTCTGGGGTACAATCAAGGATTACTGAAAAATATTTTGCCTCTTTTATGATCTTTATGATTGAATTTCGAACACCTTGAGCTAAAAGAGAAATTAACTCATTTTGAATTTGAGGACCAAGATAGTTATGGTGAATTTCCTGATTTTTGATACGACTAACATGATCTTGCATAACCAAATCAAATTCAGCTATCATTTCAATTAAACCCAAAAAATTACCATTACTTTCCTCATAAAGTTTTACGTTGGATCCACGAAAGGCTAAATTGTGTTTACCAAGACATTTAACGACAACAACTATTCTAGTTAAGACTTGTCTCCAACGTTCCTTTTCCTTTAAAATTCCTTCTTGTAAATCTTTATCAATACCTTTGTTCTTGAGTAATCTCTTTGTGGTGTCATTCCAAGTAGTCATATTTGTTAAATGATCAACACTACTTTCATGTTGTTTAAGTTTCTCAATCAAATGTTTCCAATCATTCACTCCATCACTTGCCAAAAGACTTTTAATGTTTCGAGAACTGAATAATTTACAACAAAAGCAATATACTTTATCTACATGCTTTGAATAAACCAACCATTTTCTATCTAAAGTCTCTCCATTACTCAATTTTCTAGAAAAATAACCATATGAAAAATGCCTATTAAAAACATCTTTAGTATTTGTGAGATCCAATTCTCTTAGAGGCCCCTTTTCAATCAAAATATCTCTAGTTTTATTATCGAGCACACCCCAATTTCTAGGATCGTAGATATCAACAGGAGGAATAAATTGTTCATGAACGTTATTCGTACCATTGTCACCATTTAAATTAGCATCATTATTGCCATTAATGGGTTCATCATTAATGGGATTGGCACCACCATTATCATCATTTAAGTCGACAGCGTTGTTATTAATTGGATTGTTATCATTCAAATTTTCAGCAAGTTGTTCATCTGTTTCTGTGCCCAATCCCTGATTATCCCCCCCCCATTCGTCTTACAATATATTTATCTAATGCCCCCCTTTGTGATTCTGCATTTATTTCATCTTGTTTTCTCTTTTTCCTTTTTTCCCTACCAGAAGCATGCTTACGCGGCAACATTATTTAAGTTCAACAACAAAAAAAAAAAAAAAAAAAAAAATAAAAAAAACCCCCNAAAAAATCAAAGATAGCACCTGGATTAACTCTTCTTGATTGCTCTTCTAAGAGTAAAGAGCAACTTTGAGTCTCTAACCGAAACCCTAATTCCAAAAATCTACAATTTGACAAAAAACACTAAAAATATCAGTTAATCAAACATGAAGTCACCAACAATATTAATTAATCAAACACCAACAATTAGAACAATATCACTATATCAGTTAATTAAACAATTACATAGTTATAAGAATATCAGTTTATTCCAAAATCTACAATTTGACATAAAAACACCAAAAATATCGGTTAATCAAACATCAAGTCACCAACAATATCAATTAATCAAACAACAACAATTAGAACAATATCACTATATTATCAGTTTATCACTATATTAGTTAATTAAACAATTACATACTTATTATAAGAATATCAGTTAATTCCAAAAATCTACAATTTGTCATAAAAACACCAAAAACATCAGCTAATCAAACATCAAGTCACCAACAATATCAATTAATCAAACACCAACAATTAGAACAATAACTTATAAGAATTATGTATTTATGTCATTATTTGAATGAGACAAAATTTAGAATTTTAGAATTGAAAAATTCAGAAAAATTAAAATCAGATTTCAGAAAAATTAAGAACAAAATACTGAAAATCAATGACAAAATTCATAAAATTTAAAGAAAAAATTTAAAAAAATACCTAAATGATTAACTAGTTGTAGTGAAATTCAATAATTCCTAGCCGAACGATATCGTATACAAGTTGAATTTAGGAACCAAAAATCTAAAATAAAGTAAGAGACTAAGAGTATTATTTGGGAATTAGGAATATAGAAGAACCGAAATTCTGAAAGATTGGAAAAACGAAAAATAAAAACTTTATGAAGATTTAAGGAAATTAGGAAAATATTACAATGGAGGAAGAGAATTCCAAATTGAATTGGAAATTTGGAAGATATCAGAATCTTTTTCTCTCCTTTGAATCCTTCAGTTATGCGTGAGTGCGTGACTTAGCTTTTACTTTTCTTTATTTATTATTTTTTTTCTAGGCTTTAGACTTTGGGGCCCTGGACAGTGGCCCCAGTTGCCCTAGGCTAAATACGGCTCTGCCCAAGAATGCTATGAACTATCATCAAGAGCCAAGTATGAGACCTAAGTATGTTGTATTGTTTTCCATTGCCAACAACAAAAATTTACGTAGTTCATTTAATTTTAGGATATAAAATGTAAATAGACCCTAACCTTTTATTCTTATCTAGAATTGTTTAATTATGCATTTTATCTAATTCAATTCCATCAATTTCACTCATTAAATTATTCAGTTTAGATCAATTTGCTCCATCCAACTCAATTGACAGAAAAATAAATGTATAAAATCGTTCAAAACAATAACCAAAACAAATTAACGTGTTTTTTCCACTATTCATCACCATTTTATGAGTTGTGGTTGTATAGATGAGGGAAAACAACGTGGAAAATTGGCATATAAATCATAAATGCATGATGACTAGCACTTGCTCAAAATCTTAACGATAGCGAAATGCGGTCTTTTGGTTTACGACTTAGCACGAAATGTGTTTGGAATTTGACACTTTCGACTATATTCAATTCAATTAAACATGCTATCCACTTTGTCATAATCTCATATAAATGAACTATAAGAATTAAATTGCTCTTTAAAAATGGAAATAAATACCCCACAAGCATGTACATGATTAGTTGAGAGTTGACTACTGATTCATCAAGCATGTGCTACCTTGCCACATTTCAACTAGCAAATTAAAGGCAACAACCAACAAATATTTTCATTTTTATCAATGTTATCTTAGTGCATTGGTTAGACTTCACGCTGGAGGGCGGGAGGTAGGGATGTGAATTCGGTTTGGTGGTACGGGTTAGGGTTGATGTAATTAGGTTCGATACATTTTAATTCAGGTTAATGGATTATTTAGTCTCCTTAGTTCAACCCAATCCAGGTTAGGTTATTTTGGGAACATGCTAAAACAATTTATTCTTAATTTAGGAACAGTTCAATTCAAGTTCGGACCATTTTGACATATCAATTTCAGTTAGTTTAATCTAAAACGGATCAAGAAAAAACCTACTTAATAAGATGCCAAGTTTCATTTCAGACTATAACAGGATTAATTCATGTTCTAGTGAGGGTCAAAACTTATGTTTATTTGAACGAAAGTTGAACTTGTGCGAAGATCACCCTTGTGAAAATTTGAAACATAAATATTGGCATATCGTATCAATCATTATAAAATATTGAAAGCTCCCACGTTTAGAATTACATTGATTCCAACCTACAAAGTGTCATGTTAATCAATTTTATAAGAAAAATCATTAAGATTTTTAGGTGCTGTTTACTTCAGCCAAAAATCAGTTTAGTTCAGTTCCGTTCAGTTCAATTCAGTTCTGCTTTTCTTTTATTTTGCTAATTAATTTGTTTCGAATATTATTTGCTCATATATATTCATAATATATTTTTTTTCATACTTCGTAATCATTTGTCATATTATTATTTTGTTGTTGTTGTTGTTATTGTTGTTTTATACTTAGATTTAACTTGTTCATAATATATATTATCGATGTGTATTAGTTGTGTTAGCGTTATTTTGTACTTGACTTATAATATTATTATTGTGTTCATAATACATTTATGATACATTAATCATCATTTTTTTGTTTCATATATATACATATTTATTAATTTATAATTTTCAAGAAAAAATATTATGAAACTACCATTCAACAATAGAAACAAAAATATAAGTGAAATATTATTTACAAAAATATTATTATACCACATAAGTTGATTACCATACAAAAAATATATGAAGATGTATTACTGTTTTTTATGTCGTAAAATATAAACTACTAATAACGATTTTTTTTTTGTTTAATAATTATTAGTAGATTAATATCAAAATTATTACTATTGTCATTACTACATAGTTAAAAATCAATAATCCATAACTTAAAATCATTAATCCATAATAAAAACTTCCTAATCAGTTTAGTTCAGTTCAGTCCCAATCAATTCAGTTTAGTTCACTTCAGTTCAGTTTACCTGTTTTCAGCTGAAGTAACAGGCCCTTAATAAGATAAAATAACATTTTTTTAAGTAAAATCGGTATATCATTTCAGTTTACTTTCAATTCAATTCAGGCTAGGTTTGGTTAATTGATCAAATAGGTTGCTCAATATCCATTTAGCTTTATTCGACATTTATTGAGGTTTTGCACAAATCAATTTCAATTTGAGTCATTTTCAGTTCATGTTTAGTTCACCTCAATCCACTAATTTAGTGGTCGAAAACTATTTAGGTCACTTTCCGTTCAAGTCATTTTCTAGTAACATGTTGCTTTCAATTCATGTTGTTTCTATTTCGGTCAACAATAATTCAATTAGGGACTGTTTACTTCAGATAAAAACAACCGAACTAAATTGAACTGATTGGAGTTGACTGAACTAAATGTTTATTATGGATCGATTAATGATTTTTAATTATGGATTATTAATTTTTAGTTATAATTTTTATAGATTGACTATGACTAATGAATTTTAACTATGGATTATTAATGTTTTTTAACTTTAAAGTAATGACATAGTAATAATTTTGATATAAATCCACTAATAATTATTAAAAAAAAAATTTCGTTAGAAATAATAAAAAATAGTAATACATTTTCATATTTTTGTGAATGATAATCCACTTATGTGGTATAATAATATTTCTGTAAATGATTTTCACTTATATTTTTGCTGTGTTTCATTTGCTGAATGGTAGTTTCAAAATATTTTTTTCGTGAAAATTATAAACTAATATATATATATATATATGTATATATATATGAAACAAAAAAAATGATGATTAATGTTTCAAAAATATATTATTAACACACTAATAACATTATGAACAAAATAAAGTCTAATACAAAATAACACTAACACAGCTAATACATATCAATAATATTATGAACAGAATAAATTCAACTACAAAATAATGATAGTAATAATAATATTATGAACAAATATATACTACAAAGTATGAAGAAAATAGATTATGAAAAAATTATATATATATATAACAAATAATATTAGGATCAAATTAATTAGCAAAATAATAATTAATAAAATAAAAAAAGAGTTGAATTGGATTGAAGTGAATGAAGCTGAAATTAACTGAATTGAACTGAACTGAACTAGACTAATTTTAAGTTGAAGTAAACAGGCCGTTAACCCAACAGATTCGAACCCAAACTGAAACCTCTAGTGGGAGGTATATAATAATCTAATTCGGATCAGATGCAGTAATAGTCCGAACTTAATCCGGCTAAGAAAAAAATTTGTTCCCACTCGACTCTATTAAAATAGAGTTTGACTTTAAGGGTTTTTGGATACCAACTTTTTAGTTGCCTTTTGGCTTTTACATTTGGTCAAACGTTCTAAAGAAACATGTTTGATTACTGGTCCGCTAAAAAATTAAATTAATTTTAGAAAAATTTGTTAGAAAATTAAACACCTTTAAATTAGATATTGTGTGAAGTAACACCATTAATTTTTCGTTTTTTTTTCTTTTTTGTGAAATGACACATTTAAATACCGAATAATTTATTTGCCAAGCAAAGTGGATTTAGGAACTCAAGATGAATCAACGTAAGGAAGAATTGAATTTGACTTGGTTTGATTACAAAAATATTGAAGCTTCCCATGATATATATATTTTTTTTTTGGCAAGGTTCGCATGATTTCTAGGCCATGTTCTTTTGGACTTAATTTTTTTTTGCATTTTAGTTCAGTTCAACTCATCTCTATTATAATTACTACTTCATTTCAGTCCACTTCAGTTCAGTTCAGCTCACTTCACTTAAGTTCAGCTCAGTTCAATTCAGCTCATTTCAGTTCAGTTCAGTTCAGCTCCGTTTCTGTCCAAAAAAACAGGGCCCAAATAGTAGCATTTTAAAGATTAAGGAGAGACTAAATAGTGGGTAAATCAGATGAGAGTGAAAGAGGGATGAAAAGTTGAAAACTTATATGAGTGACCGACATGCACACTCAATGCCAGAATCTTGACGTTTTCTCTTGATGTTAAAGTCTTAATTTTGCAGTCTTATATGAGTAATATGTTTTGGTCACATAGGGTCTTAATTCACTAAAAAAAATATGTAGTAGTAAAGGTCCTTGTTCACACATCCCGACATAAAAAGGTCTTAAATAACAAAAAAAAAGTATTATTTAATAGAAAAATAAAGGAAAAATTAATAAAAATAATCCAAACTTTGGGCCTTCCTCTAATAAAAAACCCAATTTTGGATTATTCACACATGGATCCAACTTAAACTACCATCTTCCAATTTTGGACCTTATTTAATAGTTACCTACAAAATTAGATAGTTGTCATTTATTAGCCGGTTTTTTTCCTTTTTCTTTTTCCTTTTTTTTTTCTTCTTTTGATTGACTATGGTTTTGACTTTTATTCAACCTATAAGCTGTATATATTCTCCTTCTTTGTTCTTCCTCTGTTACATCACCTTTCATCTTTGTTTCTCCCTCTTTCTCCTTTGTTTTTTTCGTTTTTTTTGTTTTCCTTTTTGTGCCATGGAATCGTCTCATTCAAGGTCCCAATCCACAAGTTCTTCAAATCCTCCTCTTAGATGCTTCCACAATGAGGTTTCCCCAATTCGTACAATTAGGGTTCCTAGACCAACATTTGGGAAGCGTTTTTATGGCTGTGCTCATTGGCCTGTAAGTGTACAATTTGGCTTTTTATTTAGAAATTAAATTTGGATTAATAAAACAGATTGTTATTTTGGGTCTAATTCGTCTGCCCTTTTTTTTTACTCGTTTTTTTGTGTTTTTGTGTTACTTTGTTTCACAGAAACATTGTGGCTTCTTCAAGTTTGCTGGTGAGGTTGATCATGTAGTTGACCTTCAGCATGAGCTCTTTGAAAGGGATGTAACAATTGCTGGGCTAGAGATGGAGAAGGAAGACTTGCAGGACCAAGTTAGGAAGCTGAGGGAGAGAAACTGGAAGCTTGAAAATGAAATGGGTGAGGTTGTAATGGAGAACTGTGTGAAGTTAGAAGCAATGGAGAATGCTAAGTATGACAAGAAGCTTTTGTTTCTATTGTTTGTGTCATGGTTTTTCATTGTTGTTGTTTTCATTATTAAAAGCTAAATATGGTAGGTGTTTGTTAGTGTTGTTAGGTTGTTGGTTAATGAAGGTTATAGAGAATTGTTGAATGACTTTTGGCTAGATTGTAGTGTATGGTTTGTTAAGTAGTTTAGCACTAGGTGGACAATTTTCAATTGATGTAGTTCTACCTTTTTGTAAGGTTGTGATGAAAATGATGGCATTAACAGAAATGAAAGCAATACATCCCTTGCTTATACATCATATGTTTCATTTCACTACTTTCAAATCAATGATGAATAAGAGTTGACCCTTTCATATGAATGGAAAGACTACATAGAAGCACTAAATACATACTTCCATTAATATCAAAAAGGATGCATATGCAGTACTTATACACTTTCATTAAAGTAAAAAAAAAAAAAAAAAACAGTCTGCATAAGCAGTACATACATACATTCATATGAATGGAAGGAGCATTACAGACATACTTCCAATAATATCAAAAAGCTATCGAAAGAACAGGATGCATAAACTTCCATTAAACAGAAAAAAAAAATTAGGTGCAAAAGCAGTACATACTTCCATTCATATCAATGCAAACATTGTACAACACATTACATCGAAAATTATAAAATTGAGGCTACTTCAGTCTAAAACATCATCATCTGATTCAAAAAGTTGTAGTACATAAATCATTGTTGCTTTTCACTGAATAATAGTACTTAATTACAATGAAAACTGAAGGTGTGGCATTTGCCTCAAAATTTCATTCAAAAGTTGTGCTTCCTTATGTTGTATTGCAGCAGCAACTGTAACCATGAAGGAGGTGTTAATGTGTTATCACTAGGGCTGTTCAAAATAATCTGATCCGAGCGATCCGATCCGTGGTCTGAGCGATCCGTTCCGATAAAGTCGGATAATTTTTTTGATTTTTTGGTTCGGATATTTCGGATCGGGTATCCGCCTAAATTCGGATCGGATACAGATCACGTTTATTGGATTGTCGGATATCCGAAATATCCGAAAAATGTGAAAAAGTAAGCTTTTCGGATCGGTCGGATCACAAATCGGATCGCGCGTGTTTCGGATCGGGTCGGATTATTTTGTTAAATTTGAGAGTTTTGTGTTTTTGGGCTAAATTTTTTTTATTAAGAAATAACTTTTCGGATCGTCGGATATCCGGTTATCCGATCCGACAAGTTTTGGATATTTTGGATCGGATACGGATCACGTTTTGGCCGATCCGAAGAGGTCGGATATCCGACTTGTCGGATCGCATCGCATCAATCCGATCATCCGAATGAGCATTTCTAGTTATCACCCTTGGTCCTGAACCACTTGGCTCCTGCATTTTACATCATGAAACAACACATGAGTACAAGAGCAAACACAAACATAAATCCAACCACAACCATAAACAACATTGCGAATTGATAGCTTACATTGGCCATTGCAGTTCCTTGGCAGTCAAAGTATACACCAAGGCCAACAGGTGGATTACTTCTTCCCCTTCCTCTTCCCCTTCCCACTCCCCTTCTACTTCCTCCCCTTCCCCTTGAAGTATCACTACCTCCCCTACCTCTTCCACTGTTTGAGATCACCCTTCCCCCTCTCCCTAGCCTTTGTGGCTGAACTGTAGCATTGTGGTGCTGCTGTGAGAGTAGGATTTGGTCTTCATTTGCTTCTATTGGAGTAGATCTTGGCCTTCCTCTTTTCCTTTTGGGATCTTGGTCTTCATTAGTGGTTGCTTGTTGATTTTCTTTGTTGGGGCAGCTCCTCTTGTTATGCCCTTTGGTGTGACAAATGCTGCAACTCATCTCAACCCCATGCTTTGTTAACTTACCTGGCTTTTTAGGATCCTCATAAGGGTCTTTGATCTTGTTTTTTCTAGGCCTCCCAGGTCCTATTTCGATTGGTGGGGGATCTAATGGCAACTCTAGGGCTGGCCAATACCTCTCACTTTCTAGTGGAGGGATGGTTTCAGCATAAGCAGTAGCATATACTGCTTTTTTGTAGCATGGTGCAACAAAGTCCTCAGCATTTTTGTGGCAAAAATATATGGCAGCAACAGAATGACAACAAGAGATACCAGTTAAATCCCATGCCCTACAAGTGCAACTGTTTTCATGCAAATCAACATTGAAGTTGTTTAGGTTACGGGACACTTGGAATAAGATTGCACTATAAGGCATCACAAAGCAATGTCTAGCTAGGTCTTTGTACTTTTCTAGCCTAACCTGAATCCTAGGACACACATTTCCATTCCACTTCTTCAATTCTTCATTTTTTACCACTAATCTTTGCATAAGCTGAACCTTAATCTCCTCTAGCATATCAATTAAGTGCTTGCTTCTAGCAGTTACTATGTAACCATTAAAAGTCTCTGCCATATTGCTAGTGACAACATCAGACTTGCACTCCACAGACATAAGAGCTCTACAAAATACCTTAGGTTCATAGAAAATGAATGCCTCAGCTGCTTCTTCATCTGCATCTATAAGTTCCTTTAAGGCATCAGTGTAGTCAGCTTCATTGTAACACTTGACTATCTTCCAAAACATGTACTTCATCTCATCACCTCTGTACTTCTTATGCCAGTGTGAGAAAATGTGCCTTGCACAATGTATGTGCTCACAACTGGGGAATACAGTGGCTAAGCTACAATTGTTAAAATACTCTGCAAATCAACAAAATAGGAGCAAGTTACAATCATTTTTCATCGCAAACACAAACAAAACAAGGAAGACATAATGACCAAAAAGACTCTTTACTAGATGCTCATCAGACACAATGACCAACCCTTCTCCATCCTGTAGTTTCAATGAAAGCTTGACCTTGCTTAGAAACCAATTCCATGAAAAATTATTTTCATCGTCCACCATAGCCCAGGCTAGAGGGTACATCTGATCATTGCCATCCCTACCAATGGCACACATTAACTATCCCCCTAGAAATGTTTCCAGAAATCAAGAATCAACTGCTATGATCTTTCTATCGCCACTGATAAAGTCCTTCTTCACTCCATCAAAACAGACATACAATCTTTGAAAAATGGGCCTCTTTCCCTTTGGTTTTTCCACTGTAACCAAGTCAACATCATCAGCTTGTCCTGTCTTTTTTAGAGCTTCAATGTACCTTTCAACTTTGTTGTAATGTTCTTCCATTGAACCATGTAGAAATTTATGAGCTCTATACTTCACCTTGTATGCAAAGGGCTTCTTAACATTCACATTGTATGCTACCCTTATGCACTCCACAATCTCCTTTGCAGGCCAATGTGGTCTAGCTTTGAAAACTTCTAGTAGCTGCTTAGCCATCCAACCACTCCTCAACTGAGTATTTCTCTCCATATTCCTAACACAAGTATGCTCACCCTTCACAGTCTTCACAACAAAGCACCCCCTTCTACTGTCCCAACTTCCATAGATCCTAAATGGACACCCATTTTTACATGTAACACCTAACCTTTGCTGTCTTTTTTTTATTACTAATCAGAAAACCTACATTCCTACCTTGAAACACTCCATACTTAGCTACTCATCCCTAAACTGTGCCCTACTTGTAAATCTTTTCCCTACTTTCCACTTAAAGGTCTCAAAGTTCACATGAGCCCCCACAATCCTATCACCTTTACCCCTTCTTCTCCCAGCAGTCTCCTCTTCCCCACTGTCTGGTGGAGTATGGATCTCTTCATCAGAATCACAATAATCACTCACCTAACCATCTCCTTCTTCACTTATGTTTTCCTCTCCTGAACTGCCTTCCCATTGGG
The DNA here is from genome assembly GCA_016808085.1 of Suaeda aralocaspica. NCBI lineage: Eukaryota > Viridiplantae > Streptophyta > Magnoliopsida > Caryophyllales > Amaranthaceae > Suaeda > Suaeda aralocaspica. Next base: position 401,017 of record PYUH01000656.1, on the reverse strand, counting down.
GTTCAGTTGTGAACTGAGTTCCCCCCTTTGAGCATCATCTGCCAATTTTTTTGATAAATCTAAAATGTACTTATTCCACCCCTTTACCTTGTTCATAGCATTGTGAAATTCCTCATCATCTAATTCACACCCTTCCTCCAACTGTTTTTCTTCTAATGTACCTTCCAAAACCACTTCCTCATCAACTAAACCCTCCTTCCAATTCCCATCATCCTCTTGTGAGCTCTCACTCTCAAACTGTGGATCAAAGTCATCATCAGAAGAGATTTCAGAATTACTTTCTGGGATTAAATCTTTCCAAGGAATAGGACTGGGTGGTCTCTCATCCTCCCAGTGATAATCAGAAGATACATCTTTAACAACAAAAGCAGCAACAATTTTTGGTGTTGTCTAGGATTCAGATGTAGGTTTCTGTGAGTTATTGTCAGTGGTTAAACACTGTACAGATGCATTAGGTACTTGTACAGATGCAGTAGGTGGGTGTTTTATTGTGTCTTCCTGAGTGGAGTTGAAATAGTTTTCAATAGGTTGAGAAATAACAAAGGCATCTGTGAAAGTAAGATCAGGCTCATCTGGATATGAAATTGCAACAGGCTTAATTACAGGGTGTTGGTTGGAATATTGAGTGGGAGGAGAAATGACAAATGCTTCAGGAAATGAAGTGCGAGCTAGTGGAGTGGAATGCTGAGAAACAGATTCTGTTTTCCTTGGACTTTTCCTTACTGAACAATTAGGAGGCTTTCTAACTGAAAGTTTTTTGGGCCTAGAGGAAGATGGGCCTTTTCTAGGTGATTTGGATTTGTTTTGTGATAAATTTGGGAGTGTTTGAACTTATGGACTACCACTATGGACCACATACAACTCTATGCCCCTACTTTCAACACACAATTGTGTCATCTTCCTCACCTCTTCATCATCATAAACCTTAACTAACCCCTCACCCAATTTCAACCCAGGTATACGATAATACACTTCTTCAATGTTAGTGTACTGACCACATTTAACAGCTAGTTCTTTAATGTAAAATCCACACAATTCATCAGGGTCAATATTAAAGGTCCCCCCTCCCCACTAAAATAACTCATTTTTTTCCTATTATCAACACCAAAAAACCCCATGCCAAACCTTCAAGCACACAGTTTCCTCCGTTTCACAACCCAATCTAACCTGAAAACGAATAAATAAGGAAAAATAATGTACTATGAACAAAAAATTCAGAATTGAACAAAACCTGAACACCAATTGAACAAACAAACAACATAAACAAACAAAACCTAATCATAATTGAGCAATGAGCATTCAACAATAAAACCACAATTCTCCAATCAACTACGACTTACAATTTTAAGCAACAATTGAACACAACAGTAACACCAAAAACAAAAGAAACAAATAACAGCAACAAACAACAACGAAGCAATCAAAATTCTTTCTTTCAATACAACAACCACCAAAATTTAACCTTCAATACACCTCGAAAAAGGTTACATAAACACCAAAAATTTCACGAAAAACCTAAATGACTAACCACGCATACCTTTAAATTGCAGTTTTCAACCTTCGACTTCACAATTCACCCTCCCAATGTTACTGTCGAAGCTACGAAAATGGCGAATTTTGAACCCTCAACATGAAAGTGTAAATAAGAAGAAGAACCAGTTTAAAAATGAAGTCAAATGAAAGAAAATGAAGGAAAATTAAAGGCATACAAAAATATCAACTACATATTATTAAAATAATAGATTTAAAAAAATATAGTGAAACAAGTAACCAGTTCAACAAGTAACGTGTAATTTAGTCCAAAATTGGAAAATGGTAGTTTAAGTTGGGTCTATGTGTGAATAATCCAAATTTGGGTCTTTTATTAGGAGAAGGCCCAAAGTTTGGATTATCTTTATTAATTTTTCTAAAAATAAAAGAATGAGTACCATTTGAAAAAGACAACAGTTTAATGGTACCACTTAAAAAATCCCTAAAATTAATGTAACTATATTTTGTAAGTATATACTTTTCTGTTCCATATTAGTCGCAACGTACCACTTTGACATGTAATTTAAGGAAGAAATTTGAAGACCTAAATGAACACATTAATTGAAATAATTTTAACACCGATAACTTATTGTTTACCTTTTTTATGTGTTGAATTTATTTTGATAAATTCATTCGTTTAGGTCTTCAAAACTTAATTTCAAAATGCGTGTCCAAATGATATGTTGCGAGTAAAATAGAGCGGAGGAAGTATATAAAAGCAAATAATTACTGACAAAGTAGACCAATAAATAGTGAAATAAACTAATTACTCCGTACTTGTTTTATGTTGTCATGGGTATTTTAATTTATGTAATTAGTTAAATGATGGTGATTAATTTGTTGCTTTGTGGGATGATTACCATTTGAAAAATTAGATGGTTTCAATATTATGGATTTTGGCTGTGAGTACTCGCACAAAAAAGGTCTCTGTTTAATACGACTATTTATAATAAAAAAAAAAAGTCAAACACAACCCCATATAACTATATTATTAATCATGCTAATCGCACTAGTAGAAACAAGTGAAGTGTTGACTAATTTTAGCTATCCATAATAAATAATAATTCTTTTTGGTGTTATACAATTAATAGATTATAAAGAGAGATTATAGAGATATAAGGGAAAGATAATTGCATGTAATGTATATTCTTTCATAACATATCTCTTCCTTATAAAATTACATACTTCATATATATATATATATATATATATATATATATCACTTAGTAACATCTAAGGGTACTCAGTGGTCTCCATTAAATAGAGAGTTACAAATGTGCTATAATGGCATGAGAGGAGTTACAAGGGAGTGGTAAAGAATAGAAAAGAGTTACAAGAAATAGAGATTCTTGGGATTACTGATATCCAAAGTAATTAATTATTACATAACACTCCCCATTGGATGTCCATTATTGAAGATTGTGCCTTGTTAAACCTTACTAGGAAAAACCCTGTGAGATAAAAACATAGTGAAGGAAAAAGAGTACAACGTTCTTCAAAATACGCTTAACATATTGTCTCATTAAAAACCTTGCCATGAAAAGCCAAATTGGGATAAAACCATAATCAAGGGAAAAAGAGTGTAGTGCGCATGTATTTTCTCCCCCTGATGAATGCATAACTTGAGATTTTCATAATAGGGAATCAAAGCCCTGTGTGCAGCTTTAAACTTATAGCAGGATAACAGTCCTTGATAATTGATCCCCCTTGATTAGACTTGAATCTTCAAATCTCTGATGAGAGGCATCTTCATTTCTCCATATTTGTAAAATTAGTAAATACGTTGTATCTATTATTATTATCTTATATGATATATTTAATTCAAGATTGTCCTAAACATTAAAGTCATGTCTTCTTCTAGAAGTCATATAAATTAGATATTAATAAGTAAATATTTATCATTATTGATTATGATTCATGTTAAGTCATGACGGCTAGGGGTGAGCATCAGAACTGGGTACCCGGTATTGGACCCGGCGGGTAAATACCCCGTCCTAGTTGAACTGGGTCCAGTACCGGGTCCCAAAATAACTATCTGGTTAGTACCGGGACCAGGACCAGTATCGGACATTTTTGGACCCAGTACCCGGTGGGTAACCGGTTGTATAGTACCGGGACCAGGACCAGTATCGGACATTTTTGGACCCAGTACCCGGTGGGTAACCGGTTGTACCGGTACCGGTAGGGGTGTGTAAGGAAACCCAACCCGGAATACCCGGCCTGATACCCGGAATACCCGATCATTAAAAACGGGTAATTTTGGGGCCAAAAGCAATTTTTACAAGTCGGTTACCCGAAATTTTTCGGGCAGGGTACAATAGGGGTGAAACTAATTCGGTTTAAAACCGAAAACCACACCGCACCAAACTATTTTTAAATTATGGTTCGGTCTTTTTGTAATTCTGGTGCGGTTTGGAGCGAAATTGTTTAAAAATTCGGTGTTCGGTTTGGAGTTGGTGCGGAGAACTAGAAACCGAACTCCAAACCGTACACCAAACCGTATAGAAGCTTAAATTATATCAAGGGCTTAAGGCCCAAAAATGAATAAAACCCTAAAAATATAAATGGAGTTAGTGACTCTATTTTAATCTCCTTTGGACTCTCTTTAAATCCCATGTTCCTTATGTTCTTCATTTTTCGCCATTTGTATTTCTTTCTTTTTTAATTTCGTTCTTCATTCCTTCTTTTACTTTCTCTAGCTAAATACCTCAATCCCCCAAAGTCACTATTCTTTTTCATTATTTGTTCTACAGTCCTTGTTCTTTTGCGTCATTTCTTTCACTCCTTAACACATCGATCTTCAATCAATTGATTCAACACTTATCTAGTATTAATGAAATTTTAAACTAACTAACTTGGTGTTATTTTAAAGAATGATGTAAACTACTACCAGTAGCCCTAATATGTAACTTTTCTTTGTTTCTAATTTATTATTGTGGAACATAAATTTTGAACTAGTTTGAACGTAAGGCATTATACCAAGATTCAAGATTGAATTTTCTAGATTTCTGGTAAACAATTAAGTATGACTAGAAATTCGGTTTGGTTTGGATCCAAAACCCAAACACCGAATTTTTTTGGTCTGGTTTGGTTTGGACTGAAATTTAGATTGGTTTGGATTGGAGTAGAAATTCATAAACCGAAATAATATGGTTTGGATTTGGAGTTTGCTATAATCCAAACCGTACACCGAACTTTCACCCCTAGGGTACAAGTATTGAATTTTGTTCCCGGGTACCCGATACCCGGTTCATTTTTTATATTTTCATTTTTCCTAAATTTTTTTAGTTTAGATTGACCTTTTCATTTTATTTTTTCGCACAACTCAACACCTTTACCTCTCACTCTTACTATCATAGTCTTATTGTTTCTCTTTCCCTCTCACTCATGTTATTTGGTTTATCTTTGTTTTTCTAATGTTTTTGGTTTAGCTTTGCCGTAATTCTTACTCTCGCATTTTTTTGTAGCTTTGATTTTTCTATTTTTTTTTTTATTATTTTTGCTTTTCTAATTTTTTTTCTTTCGTTTTTCATTTTACTAATTTTCTATTTTCCATGTCTTAGAGATGGACTATGTCGCATGGACTATGTTGCCTCTTTATTAGGAAGTGATGTACTATGTATTTTATGTTTTTTCTATGTTCATTTTGCTTTCACTCTTGTGAAAAAAAAGAACAAGTTTATAATTTGAAGTAGGAACATAAATGTTTTAATTTTTCCAACTATACTTTACTTGAAAAAACAATAGGAAAATGAAAAACCGGGCACTCGCTTACGCGACCCACATATTCCAGGTACCCAAAATTTCCGGATAGGTGTTGGATAGTAAAATTCACTACCCGCAAAGTCGGGTACCCTCACTTTCGGGCTTTTGAACACCCCTACGTACCGGGTACCCGAAACCGAACCCCGTTATCGGTGGGTACCCGGTACCGGATCAGTTCCAAGCGGTATTTTACTTATTTTATTTGTCTAATTTTAATATTTTCCAACATTATACATATAAGTGATATAACCCAAATTTTTAATATTTTATTTGAGGTTAATTCTTTTAATTTTTTTTTTCAAAAGAAATACAATATTAAAGTATTTAATTATGTTAAAAATATCTTACCCAAAAATAAATTGTGCAAAAAATACAACCGGGTACCCGTTACCGGATCCGGTTCCGGCTGGGACCAGTACTAGGACTAGGTAATCCAATACCGGGTGCGACCGGGTCTAGATCTGGTTACCCGGCCAGTACCGGAAGCAGTTCAGGTCCGGGTAAAATAACCGGGTACCCGATTGTGCTCACCCCTAATGACGGCATCAACATCATGTCCAATTTTATGTAAATTAGTGATATAACGTATTTCAGTAAATACATTCTTGTTTGGTTCTTCCGAACCATAAGATAGCTCTCACATGGTCAAACTTCAAGGTTGAGTGTTGATAATTAATTTAGCCGTAAATATTCTTGGGGAGTTTGATAACAATGTCAACATTATTGTGGCATTTAAAGTATAATATTTAAAGGGATAAATATTTAAGTATGTTGTGTATATGTTTTTCTTTGGAACCTTATTATGCATGATTCATAACATGCTATTGGAATGCCTTCATATGTATGATTTCTTCACATATATAATAATCTCATTGGAGTATAAATTTATCCTATTAATTTCCATATTGTTAATTCAACTTACTAAACTATAAACAAAATTTCACATACATCATAATTATTGTATAGAACTAATGCATGTAATATGATGAAATGTAAAATTTATAGTAATAAATTTTGAACATAAAACATATATATAATGACAGATATGATGCATAACTACCATCTACACATGCAATGAATTATGCGTTAACCTCCTACGACTCATACATGCACCTAAGTGTAAGACTAAAAAATACAAGGCGTTGTACAATGTGGATTTCGAAATCCATTTCTTTCCCGGACTTCAAGTCCATGATAAAATTTGTCTTCATCATCATTCTTATTTCATTGAACTTCAGGTCCATAATGTATAATCAATCAATCATTATCATAATGTCGACATCAAAATGGACATATACATATTTTAGATCCCTTGTTCAAAAGGCCATTTTTTTTACGCATATGCATTTATGTCTCGGTTTCATCACATACCGATATCATTAAATTTTATAAGATATATTTTGCATGCTCGATCTTTATCATATATGAATACTTCTTCAATTGGTATCATTACGAAATTTTCTCATATCATAGGTCATCTATTATAATTCAAATATATATACTACTCCTAGTGTCTTTCATGCTTTATGATAATAAAATATTATAACTTGTCAAAAATATGCAAGCTGCACTATCTTGCCATGTATTCCTTCTTCATGTTTGAACCGATCATACAATCTACACTTCATGTGTAGTGTTAAAAATAAAATGCAAGATTTATTTCAATGTAAGCACATAATTATAGTAATACGACCAAAGAATATCTCTTCAATGAATAAATCATAACTGAATACAAATACAATCATAGACAAAAATTGGCTGATACATTTTAAAATTATCATCATAGGGATCAATTTAATTAGAACTTCCATTTTTGCAATTTTTCCATCTTACTTTTATTCTTCTCCCCCTAAGTTGGTAAAATATCTCAAATATATGGGGCGTCATATTCTTGACCAACTTAGTGTAGAATTTATGGTGCAAAGAGATTTATTCGTCATGAGATTTTCTAAATCATTGTCATTTCTTAAAAGAGTTGTATTCAACAAACTTCTTTTTTTTTTATCTCTTTTGGAGAACTTATAGTATACCTTGCACATGTAAATACAAATCTTTCATAATTTGCTCTCTTTTGGAGATCACTATCAATGAGGAGACATGTATAGTGCACTTGTCTTTTTTTTCCTTATTTCTTGTGTGCTGATATATAGTAGCCCCAATCAAGAGAATCATTATCCAAACGTAATTCACTTGCTTGTAATCCCACTAATTTGTGATCTTCTAAATCCCCAAAAACTTTTAATTATAGAGTGATAATAATTATAAAAGTTTTATTTGGTGAGCTTCTGGTCACATAATAGTTGACAATACATACATATAAATTATCTAAAAGTTTAGTGATTTTATTCAAAACCAACATAATATCTTTGAAAGTTTTTTTTTTTCAAAACAAACTATCAAAATTCACAAGCAAAATGTAGCTTAATCTCAATGTTATGTCTTGCCATGAAATTTATTTCAAATCTAACATGTAAGAGCGTCAGCACATTATCTCATATAAATTGAAACTTTAGGTTTCTATTACGGGTAATTATAGAACCCGGATGGCCTAGTATAATTATCACATCCAATCGTTTTTCTAGTAAGTTTTCAAACACTCTCGTGATCACTTTATTATACATACTTCGTGCAGGGTCATGAATTATATAATGTGATGTAATAACACTAACATATGTGTTTCTTTTTATACTTGGCAAGGCTAATAGTTTATCCAATAATCATTCATAATCTACTGGAGCATCTATTATTATTATTATTATTATTATTATTATTATTATTATTATTATTATTATTATCATGATACATGCTAATCATGTTGGACATTTTATACTCTTCTAGAGTATTTTATATAATCTTTGTACATATCAATTTTACTAAATATAAATGTATTCTTCTGACAATTATAAGAACTTATCACTTTCTTCTTTAAAGATAATTATTAGAGTACCACGCTTCGGGATAATTATCTCTAATACCATCAGAGTACTATGCTTCAAACGTGCTCCATGTGTTTTTATTAACATCTCATACTGTCCTTCCATGACATTAATTTCAATTAAAGCACTTATATATCACATACAATCAATAACATTCATTCATATCTATCTTCAGGATGGTATCATCCGATATATACATTTAATTATCAGTTGGCTACTCAATCTATTAGAGAAATCATTTATATTTAAGTGATTATTGTATTTACCAAACCGATCGACCATCAATATATGTTATAATTAAAAAAAAGGGAATGTATACACATATATATCTCCCCTAATCCTGTCATATGGGGGCATAAAATTAATCCAACAACCTCCAAATCTCTTATACCTCTACAACATATATATTCTTTTGGCAATACTATCTATCAAGTAAATTATTCTTATAATATTCTCACATTTTCCTCTCACCCAAAATTTCCAAAAGTATGGGTATAAAGAATACATTCTTCAATTGAGTTTTCACAATGTCATGCTCAATTTCTTAAACTCGTTTTTTTTCCTCAAATGTATAGTATGCAGTTCATATTTATATATGTTTACAACTCTTATGATTTTGTCATTAATTTTAATCAAAAAAAAAAAATCATCATCAAATATCCTTGTTATCTTGTTCATCATACAATCTATTATTCACTTCTATCATTCACTTTAGAAATTGAGTATATAACTTATATTTTAATTCATTGTAGCATACATTCACCAATAAATACCATATTATTGGAAATAAAAACTTAGACAAATATGTCTTTAAGGTTACATTATTTTCATGAGTGATGGATTATTTAGGCAATTAATTTTTGAATCATATATAAAATATAAAATAGGACATTAACCCATGAGAAGAACTTAATTAGTAATATATAATATTTGGCTAATTATCATATTTATCACGTACTACATGCATGTCCATCAACAATTGAGTATGCATGCATGTTTCATAATTAATACATATATATTTGTATTCAATGAAAAATAAAACAAATACATATATATTGCAAACAATTTGGATCAAGCATTAAAGTTAATTGTGTAACTCTAACTAAGTTGACTTGTAATGGGTCAATGAAATAAATTTACAAAGTATAGAGCTTAAAAACATGGATGTATATGATCTACATACATCAACATTTATAATTTTATAACTATATGTCTATATATATATATATATATACCCTTGTTATTATTTACTTTCTATTATAAAAACTTATCATCCCTATCCGCCAAATTATTATAATTTCAACCCCAAAAGAGAAAGTTATAATTTTGGGGTACGTTATATGGAATTCTAAGGAGCAATCAATAGTGATAGAATCATTCTTCAATCAATGTGCGTTATGGAGAATTGTTTATCATTAATGGGCGTTATTGTAGGCCAATATCATGTGCGTTAAGGCCAACATAATGATCTAATATTATTTGTGTAAAAAACCTATTACTTATTAATTGATGATCTAGTATTATTTTGTTCAATGGAAATTTATTACTACGTATTACTCATTCACTGTTGATCATATCAATTTGCATGACTTAAATTTATAAAAAAAATAATATTTAAAGAAATAGGAAAGCAGAAGATAAGTCTAAGCGTAACAAATTAAATTAACATTCTATACTTTATACTCCGTAAATGTTTTTACTCCGCAGCTCATCACACTGCAATTTCAGACAAAAATATGACTCCCCAAATAAAAATAAAATTGCATAACAAGAGTACAAGTATAGAAAACAATATTACTAAATCGACAATTTCATACATAAAAAATATATGTGCCAAGCCGTTGAGATTATATGTTACTCGTTCAAAATTAAATAGACATCCTGACAATTATTTTTAGATCTAAGATATGATTTGTGGCATGGTGATAGAGTTTATTAAAGGATTTGATAGGTTTATAGAAGAAGATGAGGGAATTGTAGGTCCGCAATAATTCTATGACTACTTGCAATTTGAAACTAATTATTTCTTATAGGAGAACACAATGCATGCCACGATTATGTAAAGACAGTAATAAATTAACAATAAAGCATGCATGATCATTATGCAAAAATAAAGCATATTCATATGCAAACTATTTTTTTTTCTTGTAGTGTGTCAATTGCATGTAAAATGCTATGAACTTAATTTGCTTTCAAAATCAATTTACTAGTATCATGTAGATCAAATAAGAATATTCCGCGGGTTAACATAATTATGCCACCTTTAATTGATTATTTATTGATATTGTCTGATCCCACACAATCTACTATTAGACATTGATGCCATTGATTTGGTAGAGCATTCGTGCTGATAATGTGTTATATAATAAATAAATTATAAAGAGAGATTATAGAGATATAAGGAAAAGATAATTGTATGTAATGTATATTCTTCTATACTATATCTCTACCTTAGAAAATTACATATTTCATATATATATATATATATAGCATCTAAGGGTATTGACTGTTCTCCATTAAATAGAGAGTTACAAATGTGCTATAATGACATGAGGGGAGTTACAAGGGAGTGGTAAAGAATAGAAAAGAGTTACAAGAAATAAAGACTCTTGGGATTATAGACATCCACCGTAATTAATTATTACATAACATTTAGATTATTGTTTTGTTTTAAAATAAATAATTAAATAACACCTCAATAATGTTATAATCATAATTGAGTAAATCATATTCATTTAAATATTTTTCTAATCTTGTTTTCGAGGGATTGAACTATAATTTTCATCTTGGTTTATATGGATTAAATAGTTTTAAAAAGATACCTATATGACATCTTATTTAATTCGTCTCGACATATTTTTAATGATATATTTTTTGTAATTCTTACTTATAAATAGTTAGACATAATATAACGATTTATCTCAAAAATTGTGAGAATAAAAATTATCTTCTTTCAACAAAACAATAATTTCCAAATGAAAACAATAAGGGAAAATTATATATTTTTGAAAAAAAAAAATACTTTACATGATGCTCTACAACTTTTCTGGGAATTGAATTATAGTTTTCATCTTGGGGCCTGTTTAATTCAGCTGAAAACAGCTGAATTAAACTGAACTGATTGGAGATGAGTTGAACTGAATTGAAAGTTTTTATTAAGGAATAAGGATTAATGATTAGCAAAATAAAAGAAGACCTGAACTGAACGGAGTTGAACTGAACCGAACTATTTACTTCAGCTTAAAATCAGTTCAGTTCAGCTCCGTTCAGTTCAGTTCAGTTCAGCTCAGCTCTTCTTTTATTTTGCTATTCATTAATCCTTCATAAAAAAATTTTAGTTCAGTTCAGCTCCAATTGGTTCAGTTCAGCTGTTTTCAGTTGAAGTAAACAAGCCCTGAGTGGGAAATGAAATTTTTCGTAAAATGTATTCTCTAATTTCAAATAAAGTCCCGTCAAAAAAAAAAAAATTTACACTCTCGATCTTTTTTAGTTGTTACATTAGGTTTTTGGCACTATTTACGTTATAATTTGAACTTACTTTGGCTTTTAATGCGTAATAAAAAATATAGTGGTATGAAATATTGTTTGATTCATTTCAATTTACATTTTCCAAAAATATAATTTTTGTAATCTTTTATGATACCAAACTCGAGCTTTTAATTTTATAAGATGCATCTTGTGAAATGTGAAAAATTGAACGTAACAACTAAAAAAATACTTAGGGAGTATCAAACAAATTAAACTCTATTATTTAAACAATTTAATGTTTACCAAAGAGTAGGTCTACTGTGCTAACTAGAGGTAAATTTTAATGGTTTTATTTGAAAGATATAATAAACTACTCCGTATATCATTTGGAAAAGACGATAGTTCAATGCATGGTATCATAATTAAAATCCCTTAATTATATATTGTTTGATTAGTCTTAATGCATACTTTTCAGGTACATAATTTTTTACATGTATAAATTATAGATATTAATATTAAAGTATGTCTTAATTATGTTGCAATAAAAAGAGAGGTAGGAATATGTATTTCTGGCAGTCAAATTCTCTCAAATTAAATCAGTTTTTATGTACACTATCCATATCCACAAACACAACCACAGAAGTATGTCTTCACGTATTCTTTCTTCAAGCTATATAAGTGGGCTGCTTCCTCGTTAGCCCAAATATAAATCATGTAATTGGGCCTATTGTACTTGACTTTGCTTCCTACAAAGAGAAATTTAGGAAGACAAAAGTATGAGGGCTTGAGCCTCACTTTATTACGGGTGAATTTTCCAAAATGCCAACATATACTACATATAAATCACTAATTTTTGAATTTTGAAACAATTGCGGCTTAGGGATTGGATTGGGTGGAATTGTGGAACTGATGTGGAATTAGGTGGGTTTTTATGATTTAATTTGGATGAATGAAATTGATTTGATGAAAGAATGATGAAATTGACGTGGAGTAGTGATAATGGACAAATAAAACAATGAAAGTAACTCAAAAGCTCTACGAGTTTTGAGGTTATCCAATTGATAACATGATCAATTAGATCAACTTACGCAAAGTTGTTTTAAATCACTCAGATTTAGAAAGCATAAAGCTCAAAATTTTGTTTAAACTCAACATGAATTTTATTAATGAAAACCAAGGGATATTTATAGGCAAACATCCCTTGCCTTCTAGGCCTAAATTACAAAGGTAAAAATGAAAAACAAAACAATAACACACGTCCTAAACAAATCCTAAACATACTTGGACTCCAAGTAAGACAATCCTAACTAAAAACTGATTCTCAGTTTGACAGCCGAACAAAAATGGGATAAAGCATATATTTTGAATTTTTCTGGATGTTTGAAATATTTTTCCTTGAAATTTGATTCAATAAGTTTTCCAACGCGTATTCACAAACTTTCTAGTTCAAAGCTAACTATCAATGAAAAATCATCAAAGTCAGACAAACTGCACAACTCCGAAACTAAAATCCTATCTTTAGAAGCTCCAAGAAATGTCCTAGATTGAGTCTTTTTATCAAGAAACCTTCAAGAACGTGATCCTCCATTAATATAGACCATATATGCTCAAAAATAACACTAATCCTCTTAATTATGCGTGTCTTTTGGGTTAACTCAACTCGATCTCATGATCAAAAGGCGGCACGACAAGAAGTAAAGAAAGCAATTAAAGTTGATGCCTCTTTTCACATCAGGAACCGTGGAAACTCTCGTTGCAAGACATCGATATGTTTCTATGTATATATGAAAATCTTGAATTGGAATATATGCAAGTTCAATTGAAATATCATAGCTATAGTACACGACTACACTTTTTGAACTATGCAAGGGAATCGTGCAGATTGAATCTTGAAATCACAAAACAATGACCTTATGGGAGGTATGACATTTGGATCCATCCCACATTGACCTTATGGGAGTCGATGCGGGATCGATAGAAGACTATATCAATAATAATACAAGCTAGCTTTCGGAGACGGTTCCCCAATTGTTTTATATCCAAGGTATTAGAGCCGACCACCACTCCATTGCCACAGGTGACCGATAGAGGTGAAACTGATGTTTTCCGTGGCTATATAGGCTTTCCTCCTCATAGCCTCCTAGGCTAGGGTTTTTTTTTTTCCGGATGGATCAATCGAAAGGTATTCTTGCCTCGTCATACCGGCTTTAATTCTATGCCATCAAGCATACATGGCTTTCTCACATTGTCACACACTAGTGGAAAAAACTCTATTCGTATCGGGCAAAATCATACATTTTGGACGGATTTTAGGCGTTACGTTCGTGGGTGTTACAAATACAGATGTTATTTTTATCGGGCTACTGTTCGTTACAAATAACAAGCTATTTGTATCGGGCTTCGTTGTTGATCGTTACAAAAAACATGTTTGAAAGGTAGGACATGCAATTATTTGTAACGCTTAAGGTTAATATGCTCGATACATTTGACTTAATTTGTAACTGAAAATTACTTTTGCTCGGTACATATAGTGACTTTGTTTGTAACGTTTGAACTACAACCCGATACAAATAACTTTTTTTTTGTAACTTTGAAAAATTTTAGGCCCGATACAAATACATATACAATTTTTTTTTTAAAAAGCCGATATGTTGCTAATAATCTACATGCTAATCCTGCATGCTTCCTAATGCTGCTGGTGCACCAACAAAACCTGCACACACAAAAAAGGCTACCACCATGCTCTGCTCTACTGCATGCACACCACCACCACCACCACCATGACCAACAACCACACTAGCTACCGCCATAGTACATACATGCGTTAAACAGTGAACATTCAATTTGTGGTAACTTGTATTGAATTATATAACCGCTAAAAAAAGGTCCAAAAGTCTGTTTGTCAAATGCATATACATAACCCTTTCAACAGCTTGACTTCTAAACTTCTAACTTCATCGTACCCCATGTTCAACCTAAACTAAATACCACTTAATCTTTCCAAAAATTTGTACAAGTCATAGCGAGGTGAAAACAGTGCAATCAAGTTCTTACAGTGCAAAAACATCAATGCAAGGGCTACATAAATGATGTTCTGAAGAATCTTGCCCATTGTTCTCGAACCTCTATCATTTCACAGTCTTTGTACGAAGCAAGTGTTCCCAAATAAGCCTGAAAAAATAAAACAACCAAAGTAATGGTAAGATATATACGATCAACTTATCACCAACTAACCGGGTTTTAAATCACTACAAAATAGATATTTTTTGATGAGAAAAAAAAAACTTCAGGATCCAGGATGACAAAAGATGAAAAGATCATTATCCACTAATGTCTCATTGAATTAGGTGTCCATACAAAGCAAGGTACCCAAATCAATTGCAAATGCTTGAAAACAAGCGTCCACGCTGCAAAAAATATGGAGTAAAATCTTCTCGATAATAATTACATACCTCTCGCAAATCACCTTGACATTTTGAATGTCGTGCAACTATCTCATACATGTATCTCATAATGTAATAACCACACAATGTCCCGCTATTTTGTTGAGCACACTAACATTAGTATAAACCAATACTCGTTAGTGAACATAAAACAACAACATTCCCATGTGGGACACATTTATTTAGGTAATCACATACCTCTACTGCTTTCCAAGACAGATTCGCCTTACTCTTTTTTAATTCATTTTCACCTAGGCAAGCCCTATAGATCTTATAAGCTCTACAAAAACATTTGAAAGTTATGTAAGCAAAACAAACTTAAAGTACGGGGTTGAAATAAAAAGAATTATGTGATTCATACTAACGTTGCAAACATGGTCACACAGTTTAAGGCGCGCTGCTTCGCATCAGGGTCAAAAATGAAAACAAAACCGGCACGTAGGTCAAACACAAGGAGAATCCAGCGACAACTACAAAAATCACAACATATACACCACATTTTCATTCTTTATATAAAAGCCATTATCTTCATCATAATAACTTCTAATTAAATATCCAAAACCACTTACTCTTGAAAATATGGAGCCAAAATAAATTTGCAATGCTTAGCCTTCTTTTCTATTTCGCTAGTGAACGCCTTTCTCACATATAGTTGAACTTCAACAAAGTTCCTCTTGATTTCAACACCAGAAATTCTTTGAGGGCATAAGAAGGTAATTTCGGGAATATTCAAAACCGAGATAAAGTCTTGCACCAAGAACCTGATATTTATTTTTAAATGGTGGAAAGGTAAATCACACGAAAATGCAATTACTTGTAATCAATGAAAAACATATGCCGCTAGTATCAAGAAAATACTTACAGAATGTAGACGTGAACCAACGAAACATTAGCCCAAGCTCCTCTAAGGAATTCACAAATATCATTTTTGGTCACCCAAATTTGCATGCTTTCCTTGAGGTAAAATATAGGTGACTTCTATGGAATGGAAAAGGTATCTCCATCTGAAGCACATATCCTGTAGTACAGTAACTCACACTCTTCTGTAAGATTATGCACCACATCATCACCCACCATCTCCTCCATCCGTACGTAGCTTGATTCAACAGCCTTTGGATCACAACTCGCTACAAGTTCTTTGTTGTTAGTAGATTCTTTGAATTATTTATGAGGCGATGTAGGAGCCTGCAAACCAGAACAAGTTATGTAAGTATTAGCACCAAATGACACTTTTACAAGTGGTATTTTAATATATATGTAATACCAACATCAAGATTAATCCACAGCCTGACCTTATCCTCAAACAAAACCAATGATGTAGGCCACTGCACTATATATCCCCTAGCATCTTTCACCTTTGTCACACCGTCGGGTGATGGTACTGGAAGATCGATAGTGCTGTTGCTACACACTTCTGATATTTGGTCAATGCTCACTCGATAATGGTCACGTAGCATGGAGGAGTTGTGCACGATCCCGCCATTGTTCGGTTGTATTGTGCCTTCAGCAACGACAACCAAGTTCCCAGGATCGAGCTCATCATTCACAGCAAGATGACATTTTTTTAAGTCCTATGTTTACATTGAAAAAAATTGGTTAAAGGAAACAACCTCATGTAATGTAATTATGAGAATGGAAAGTTAAATCAAAATATGTTTTAGCCTCTATATCAACACGTAGTTGTTTCCCCTGATGTATTCCATTTGAGTCAGATTGAGGATGCACACTTGCCACTTCATTTGACCAATTAACAGGTTGGTCGCTTAGCATTTTTAGGTTAGTGTAGGAAGCTAGATATGTTTGCACTTCAGCAGCAACTCTTTCTTGGACCTTTGCTTCAAATTCCTCGGTTAGTCTTGCTTTGAACGCCTCCAATTCCTCCACAGAACACCCACTGATAGCGCCCCTTTTCGTTGCTTTCCCAAACGCTTGCGTGTGCCCAACACCAACCCCACATCTCCCAAGACCTTTCACAAATCCACGATGATCCTTCTTTCCCAATGCCTTTGTTAAGGCATCAACACCATGCTCTTGGTCTGGAGCCTTTCCTTTCTCTTTTTCTGTTGCTTCTTTTTCCAATTGTTCCATCTATTAAAAATGCATGTAATTAGGAAATCAAAAAATGAAAAGAATATATAATGCATAAACTTCTTAAATTAAAACTAATGTCTATAATTTCCACTACTTACTACTAGATTAACCTCTCGAGCAGTCTCGGGTTTATTTGGGTCTACTTCCCACTTTCCATCCTTTGTTTTCTTTTGATGAGCTAGACACCACTCCCTTGCACGAGTTGCTAGCCTTTCATGGACCCCCGCACTACCATCCACGCTTCCTCCTTCTGTTGGAGCTGGAAGTCTGTTGTCCTTAATCCATTCTTGCTTTTTTCGCCCATAGCTTTTTTGGCCCAATGTATGCCGATGGATATTATGTCGAGCACTTTTCTTTGCAGTTTCACTTCTTTTCTGCATTAAGTAAAATCATACTACAAATAAGAGAACAAATACAATTCTATGTATTGAAATTTCACCGATTTCTGTTCTGAAATTTCAGTTCTGATTTCCATTCTGAAATTCAGTTCTGATTTCAGTTATGAAATTCAAGTTCAGAAATTCAGTTCTGAAATTCAGTTCTGATATCAGCTCGAAGTTCTACTGAATTTCAGTTCCGATTTCAGCTCAAAGTTCTGAAATTCAGTTTTGATTTCAGCTCTGAATTTCAGTTCTGAAATTTCGTTTTTGATTACAGTTCTGAAATTTCATTTTTGATTTCAGTTCTGATTTAAGTTCTGAAATTCAGTTCTGAATTTCAGCTCTAAATTTCAGTTCTGATTTCAGCTCGAAGTTCTACTGAATTTCAGTTCCGATTTCAGCTCAAAGTTCTGAAATTACAGTTCTGAAATTACAGTTCTGAAATTTCATTTTTGATTTCAGTTCTGAATTTAGTTCTGAAATTTCAGTTTTGAATTTCAACTCTGAATTTTAGTTCTGATTTCAGGTCTAAGTTCTACTGAATTTGAGTTCCGATTTCAGCTCGAAGTTCTGAAATTTCAGTTCTGAATTTCAGCTCTGAATTTCAGTTCTGATTTCAGCTCTGAATTTCAGTTCTGAAATTTCATTTTTGATTTCAGTTCTGAATTTCACTTCTGAAATTTCATTTTTATAAGATTCATTAATTTACCTTAAACTCTTCTGAAGTGACATAAGCCACGAAGGTTTTCCACTGATCCTCGGTGATGTATCCCTCATATAATTCCCATGGCGCTTTATCTGCATTAGGAGAGCCTGCTGGTGGTGCTGTACATCTGTCCACAAATCGTGACACCAACCAAGATTTGTTGTGTCAGAACCGACTTGCTACAACGCTTAGGAAAATTTTCTTCCTTCTACCTTTTGGATCATTTTCTATATGGAACAATTTCTACAAAATTGATTACATTGTTAGTAGAATTCATTATTGATTGATGAATACAACTATTTTCATGAACTATTGTTCAATAAGTTACCTGCGTCTCCTCCCACATGCTCTCCCTTTGATCTTCATCTACACCATCCCATCCTCTGAATATGATGTCCAGCTTCATAGCACACTGGCTAATTTGTTGGCCGTATTCCTTTGTCCATTCACCAGATGGCATGTTAAATTCGTCAAACTCAAGTGTCATTGGCCTCTTTGGTTAGAGATTCTTCGCTGGACCTCTTCCTTTTCTTTTGTCGTTTTTATTCTTTGAGACCATACTTCTATCACCTTCTCCTTGCTCTTCCTTTGAACCATTTTCATCTCCATCCATTTTTAGCTTCTCAACCTACAATTTTTTTTAATTTTTAAAGTGTTAAAAAAAATGCAAATCAATACGAAATATATATATATATTTTTCTTTTTTGGTGCAAAGCAAGCATTTTATTAATGAAAAGAAACAACCAAATACAAACTAAGGCCTAGCCTTTGTTGGTTGACTTAACCATTCACAAAGGCTAGCCAAAAGAAAACCTATCTAAATACAAAAGTAAACAAAACACACTAAACCACTACAAGGACCAACTTTATCAATAGTACAAACAACCAAGCAGCATCAACAATTTGACACCAACACAACACCAACAAAACCTAAACAACCAAACAACAAGGCAGTCCCACTCCCACAGTCACCTAATCACAAACTGCAGTATTACAGGTCAACATAAATCCCATCTTCAATGTTGAAGTCATTATCATCAACAATATCATCACCGTCTCCTAAGGGGCGAAGACCAGTTGATATAGGTGGGATGTCATCAAATTTATCATAGTCGTCCTCGTCAACCACATCTTCAACTCCGACAATACATCTTTTCCCTTGTACAACTACTTGCCACTGGTGTTCTACATTGTCGACCACATAGAAGACTTGCTTTGCTTGGGTGGCCAAAATGAACGGCTCTTGAGTTTCATTGAAACTAGTGGAGTCCACCATAGTCATACCATCTTCATTAACCTTGCAATTACGACGGTTATCCACCCACTTGCATCTAAAAACAGGAATTTTGAATTCAATATAATCCAGCTCCAATATGTCATCAATGACCCCATAATATGATTGGGTAGCATCAACATGATTAATATCCTTTGCACTCGAGTATTTAGTAGAAGAGGCAACAACCGTGACACCACTATTTTGGTATACACCCTTGTCGTCTTGTCGTTTAGTGTAGAAGGAAAATCCATTGATATCATATCCATCGAAGGAAGTAACAAGTGACTGAGGACCCCTTGCCAACCATTTAATTGTCTCAGACACNTGTCTCAGACACGTTATTATTTGCTTGCTTTAATTCAATGTTAACTTGCTTCTGAAACCATTCGACAAAATGACGATTATGCTCTTGCGTTACCTGATAAGGGGTAAACGTAGGGTTTTGACGCTTCAATTGGAAGATATGTTTCTCTATGCAAGGGTGAACTTCAGAAAGATGTTGCAAAACACAAAAATGCGCCTTTTGAAATCTATGAGGTGGAGGGCGTATCATCTTACGACCAACCGTTCCATGCCCTTGTAGTCTACCCTGATGACGAGATTTACCTACTCCAATCTCCTGAGCCATACCCAAAAATGTTGCACAAAAATTTGAGGCCTCCTCTGCCGTGTAGTTTTTGATGATACTACCTTCTGGTTTTGCTGGATTCCTTGCTTTGTCTTGTAAGGACCCCATGAATCTCTCAAATGGGTACATCCAACGCAAGAAGACATGACCACATTCTTTAACCTCACGAACAAGATGTAAAATCAAGTGAACCATTATATCAAAAAATGAAGGTGGAAAACACATCTCGAATTTGCAAAGGGTTACAATGATGTCCTTTTCGAGAGTATCAAGCTCTATAGGATCCAGCACCTTGCTACATATTTTAGCAAAAAACAAGCACAACTTTAGAATAGGGTGTCTTACATTTTTCGGCAAAAGGCCTCGAAGTGCAATGGGAAAAAATACTTGCATCAAAACATGACAATCATAGGATTTCATGTTACTCAATTTCTTATCTGCCAAAGACACATAACGTCTTACATTGGACGAATACCCCGTAGATACTTTGATCCCATACAAACATTCGCAGAACACCTTTTTCTCTTCCTTGGACGAAGTGTAACAAGCTCGAGGCAAATAGGCTTTCCTTTCATCATCATTATATTGTGGCCACAGCTTGGGTCTGATGTTGGCATCTTGCATGTCCTTCCGAGTACTTAGAGCATCCTTTGTTTTCCCTGGCATATCTAACAAAGTACCAATCAGTGAATCACAAACATTTTTTTCGATGTGCATTACATCGAGACAGTGTCTAACATTAAGATGTTTCCAATATGGAAGATCCCATAGTATAGACCTTTTCTTCCACAAGACACCCTTCTTTGACTTTGACCCTTGCTTCTGAGTTTTACCAAAAATTGTTTTCACATTTTTTACTCTCTCATAAACCTGCATTCCACTTAGTGGATCCCGACAAACCCCATCCTCAGCCATCCCATTGAATGGTGCTTTCATCCTTCTGTAAGGGTGATATCGAGGGAGGTGTCTCCTAGTGTGCATGAAGATATTCTTGCCAAAATGTTTTAGATATTGGGGTGGCAAGTCTTCTTCACAAATCGGGCACCCTTGCTCACTCCTCACCTTAAACCTAGATAGATTTCCATAAGCAGGGAAATCATTTACGGTACAAAATAGCATTGCACGAAGAGTGAAATTAGACTTTGTATACGCATCATACATTGGGACACCAACATCCCACAAGTACTTCAAATCATCAATCAAGGGCGCTAAGTAGATATCAATGTCATTACCAGGTTGCTGAGGACCCGGTATGAGGAGTGATAACATGATGTATTTTCGCTTCATGCATAGCCATGGAGGCAAGTTATAAATGGTCAACAAAACCGGCCACGTACTGTGTTTGCTACTCAAATTACCGTAAGGGTTCATGCCATCAGTACTAAGTCCAAGTCTTAAATTCCTTCCTTCTCGCCCAAATTCAGAGAAATCTTTATCAATCTTCTTCCATTGCTTCCCGTCACCCTGATGTCTAATCAGCCCATCCTTCTTCCTTTCCTCCGAATGCCACACCAAGTTTTTAGCATCCTTCAGTATAGAAAAAAGTCTCCTAAATCTAGGAATTACTGGAAGATACCATAGAACTTTAGCCGATGGCCACTTTTTGCAATCTGCGCTTTTCCCCTCACGCTTGTACCGTGATTCTCCATAGATAGGGCATGCATGCAAGTTTTCATATTCCTTGCGATAAAGGACACAATCGTTAGGGCATGCATCTATCTTCTCATACCCTAAGCCTAAAGGATTCATCAATTTATCAGCATAATAGTTGGACTTTGGGATGTCATTCCCATCGGGAAACATGTCAGTCAAGGTTTCCAACAACCAAGTGAAACTTTCATTCGTCCAACCACTCTTGGATTTTATGTTAGACAATGTCAAGGTGGCCGATAACTTCGAGTACTTAGTGCAACCGGGGTATAAAGGTGTCTCGGCAGCCTTCGACACATCATCAAGAAGAGGAGGTTGGTCATTAGTGTGGTCACCCATAACATCCATCATGTCATCCATTCGATTATGTTCAACTTCATCGTCACCATCATTGTATCCATCATCATCCATTTGCAATGAATGTTGATCCCTCATTTGTTGGTCATTGTCATCCATTGAGGGTAGTGATTCCCCGTGATAATGCCACACTTCATAATTAGCAGTAAACCCACGACAGATTAGATGATCCTTTATTTCACGAAATTCGCCCACCTCTTAACATTACCACAATCTCGACAAGGGCAATAAATTGTTTCGTGCTTTTTCATTCTTTTATATTCTAAGGCAACATTACAAAAATCATCTACCCCATCTCGGTAAGCATTTTCACGTCGATCACCATACATCCATTTTCGATTCATTTATAAAAACATAATGATGATGAATGTTAGTACACTCTTTGACATTGACTTACAAGCCCACAATTTCTGTACACACTCACTGAGTAACAATAATGCCACCCTTTGTGCAACTAAATTTGTTGCTTCCGCTCACACGCAACGAACCTCATTGATTTCATTAAAACATTTTAGTGTTTGTTGGTCAAAATTTCCATACACACTCACTCAAAATTTTAACTTTCCCCTTCTTATTATATAACTTTCCCCTTCTTATTATATTACCAAGTACGCAAAAAACTTTTACACTAATGGTTTCAAAAGAGAAGGCATATACTTTAGCATTCTTATATAATTCATACTTATAAAGCACACTAAATGAAATAGATTTCTACAATTCCACGAATATGAGAGTATGAATGTATGATAGTCAAAAATTTAATGAAGGAGAATCAATAATTGACCGTAGAACAATAGATGCTCACCAAGCACGAAAAATAAGTCCCTTTTGATATGCAACAGTAGTCAAATGAATGATCACACGGTGTACTATAAATTCTGCCGGTATCTTGGTCTGCAAAGCAATAAGACACATTCAAAAACTAAACCAGTAGAACTCATCAATACACAATCAAATATAAAAATCCGGAAATGAATGCAAAATCAACCTAGACATATGAGGCTCCACAACTAGAAGACACTCTCTCAATTTCTGCCAAATCCGTATACTGCATAGAAAGAACAAAGAGATTGTGGTATAT
This sequence comes from Suaeda aralocaspica, assembly GCA_016808085.1. Lineage (NCBI taxonomy): Eukaryota > Viridiplantae > Streptophyta > Magnoliopsida > Caryophyllales > Amaranthaceae > Suaeda > Suaeda aralocaspica. Next base: position 377,706 of record PYUH01000656.1, on the reverse strand, counting down.
CAAACCTTTTAACAACATATTGACAATCATATTAAGGGCCGCAAACATATCCTCAATAACTTTCATCTGATAGATCATATGACTTCCTTAGGTCAACCTTCCATGACATACACACCTAGGGAAGTTCTTTCCTATCATAATGCTTTAAGTATCGTTTCTGACCATGATATTTTTCAAAAAGGTCCTAACATAAATGTATATAATCTAGATTCCAGAAGCCAACCAGATAGACGTTATTCATCTTGCTACAAAGAAATTTAGAGACAACTTTACATGTAGAATTGCAACAAGCAATATGCCTAAATTCTATAATATTTTTAGGCTCTGCAATTTTGGGTATCATAGTAACATTGGTGGTGTTAATTTGTTTAACATTAATGAAGCTAAATATATTGTGTAGCAGCTGCTAATTCATGATTCCCCCTATCATTCCTTACAGCCTGCTGACATTCAATCATAGTCTTATAAGTAGTTCAGCTGATCAGCTCCCAAGTGGCTCTCAAAGGGATAGAAAACGTTTGAGCAAGTTAGTCTTAAGATCTTCTACTAAAGAGTAGGAGATGATAGGAAAAGTTACGAGCACATAGCACGCCATCCTTTAAGGGAGCCTTCATCCTTTCAAAAGGTGGCCAATTCTCAAACTCCATGATTTGGATTGAAATGCGAAGTATCCCAATCCAGGTTGACCAAGTCAGGGAAGCTGCAACATTAACAACTCTAAATTTCAAGGCTCTGGCACATCTATGCCAACACACAAAAACCTAGGACATCAAATATTCATATGAATACAAGTAAGGAGTCTGAAAGACCCATTGATGCTTGGCATTCACCTTGAATATTAAAGCCAAAAGACTGCATGGACTCAGTTTGTTACTTTTGCTATGAGGGAGTTTTTGCCTATTGTGTTGATTGTAGTTCAGTTGGTCACAGGAAAAAACGGTACACAACATTCTTCAAAGATGTGAAACAAAAGATTATTGATTGAAATAAGTGGTAATGTGATATTAAGGAGGATTGCTGAACAGGCTATCGCACACCTATCAAAACTAAACCAAACGACACTAACTAATGTAGCTAGGGTAGTAAGGATCGAATCCTCAGGGAAGCAGTTAAACTCTATTAGTTCTAAAAAGCTTAAACTGTGTAAAGAGCCTTGGTCGAGAAGTATTGACTAGCTAACTGACTATTGACTAATTACTAACTAATTACTGGAAATGATGAAGGATTAAACCAATAAACTAAACCTAGGGTCATTCGGGTCACCAAGAACAACTAATGGATTTACTAACAAAGATCGTTCAACCTCACAATTATTGTCAAATTAGGGCTCACTAATTCTCTCGAATCTAGACTCCCTCGAAACTCATCTAGCGGCTCTCGCTCATGCCTAGACTAATTCCGCCTATTATTCAGTGGTCTTATTGTGGTATTTTTACCTCTCGGCATCAAATTCAACAATTACCAGAATTACAACTAAATCTGCGCACAATTCAATTGTAAACAAAGAAACCAATAATAGGAAATTGACTACTAATTATGGGATTGAAACAACCTAATTTAATTAGTCCATTGATTGATCAAGGTTTCCCTAACCCTAGAAATTAGACTACTCACTCATAATTATGAAAATTAAAACAAGAATAATTGTAAAAACCCTAATTGAATTCATGAAGTAATTGAAAACTAAACTAATTAACATAAACAAAAATAACTAAATTAACTAAACTAGAAAGACTAAAAAGCATAAATTAAACTAAAATAAAGAACAAAACCAGAAGAATTACCAAATCGAAGAACGAATTGAAGACTTGAATTGAATTAAAAATCAAAGTTATGAACAAACCCTAATTTCCTCAATTAATTTTTTGAGAGAAAAGTACTTAAATTCTATATCCTAAGAGAGTAATCTAAATTATGAAAAGCATAAGTTGTTTTTCCTAGAAAACCGTGCCTCATGTACCCAAGTTGGGCTTACAAAGCCTAAGTACAAAGAAAATAAAAGACGAATAAAAAGATCGGGAAAAACGTCTGATGCGGGCGCATAGGAGGTTTATGCGCCCGCATCTGACCTCCAGAACGCTTCTTCAGCTGCTGATTACATTAAATGCGCCCGCATCAGTCTTTTGTGCGCCCGCATATGAACCTCAGAAGCTTTATTTTGCTTCCTTTCTTCTTATTTCTTCATAAGTTCTTTAAGGCTTGTTTTATACTTCTTGACACGCATTTCCATGCATCTTCATTCTTATCCCGTCTAAGCTTTCCGGCTTCGTTCCGAGCCTCGGTTTTCGTGCCTGAAATTACAAAACATACCAAAACCGAGCATAACAACCGTGGATGATAAAAATCAACTAAAAAGCTCTAAAATTGCCGGAAATCAACCAAACTTAGCGAGACACTTCAAAATAGCTAAAGAACATCAAATGAGCTAAAATAAAGTCAGAATAACAACCACTAGGCATAAAATTGACTCGAAACAGGGGGAAAAACACTATAAAAACCGCATTAATTAAACTAAAAAGACTAAAAAGCATAAATTAACTAAAATAAAGAACAAAAACAGAAGAATTACCAAATTGAAGAACGAATCGAAGACTTGAATTGAATTGAAAATCAAAGTTATGAACAAAAACCCTAATTTTCCCTCAATTAATTTGACAGAGAAAAGTGCTGAATTCTATATCCTAAGAGAGTAATTCTAAATTATGAAAAGCATCAGTTGTTTTGCCTAGAAAACCGTGCCTAATGTACCCAAGTTGGGCTTACAAAGCCTAAGTACAAAGAAAATAAAAGACGAATAAAAAGATCGGGAAAAACGTCTGATGCGGGCGCATAGGAGATTCATGCGCCCGCATCAACCTCCCAGAACGCCTCCTTCAGCTGCTGATTACATTAAATGCGCCCGCATCAGTCTTTTGTGCGCCCGCATATGAACCTCAGAAGCTTTATTTTGCTTCCTTTTCTTCTTATATTTCTTCGTAAGTTCTTTAAGGCTTGTTTTATACTTCTTGGCACGCATTTCCATGCATCATCATTCTTATCCCGTCTAAGCTTTCCGGCTTCGTTCCGAGCCTCGGTTTTCGTGCCTGAAATTACAAAACATACCAAAACCGAGCATAACAACCGTGGATGATAAAAATCAACTAAAAAGCTCTAAAATTGCCNATCAACTAAAATGCTCTAAAATTGCCGGAAATCAACCAAACTTGACGAGACACTTCAAATTAGCTAAAGAACATCGAATGAGCTAAAATAAAGCCAGATTAACAACTTCTA
>PYUH01000656.1:256538-374408 GCA_016808085.1 Suaeda aralocaspica | reverse complement strand
CGCCAGTATTAATTCTCTCTTGTTTTGTGCAAAGTATAAAAAATAAAATAAATAAAACTTCCCATTATCCGCTTAGCGTAAAGTGAGATGCTGGCAGGGAAAATAATAAGGCAATCCTCCTTAATATCACATTACCACTTATTTCAATCAATAATCTTTTGTTTCACATCTTTGAAGAATGTTGTGTACCTTTTTCCTATGACCAACTGAACTACAATCAACACAATAGGCAAAAACTCCCAAGTAACAACTTTCATGGTCAAAATTGCAGAGCCTAAAAATATTATAGAATTTAGGCATATTGCTTTTGCAATTCTACATGTAAAGTTTCTCTAAATTTCTTTGTAGCAAGATGAATAACGTCTATCTGGTTGGCTTCTGGAATCTAGATTATATACATTTATGTTAGGACCTTTTTGAAAAATATCATGGTCAGAAAGATACTTAAAGCATTATGATAGGAAAACTTCCCTAGGTGTGTATGTCATGGAAGGTTGACCTAAGGAAGTCATATGATCTATCAGATGAAAGTTATTGAGGTATGTTTGCGGCCCTTAATATGATTGTCATATGTTGTTAAAAGGTTTGATATACCACAATCTCTTTGTTCTTTCTATATGCTATACGGATTTGGCAGAAATTGAGAGAGTGCCTTCTGGTTTGTGAGCCCATATGTCAGTTATTTTGCATTCATTTCCGGATTTTCATATTTGATTGTGTATTGATGAGTTTTACTGGTTTAGTTTTGAATGTGTCTTATTGCTTTGCAGACCAATAACTGGCAGAATTTATAGTACACCGTGTGATCATTCATTTGACTTCTGTTGCATATCAAAAGGGACTTATTTTTCGTGCTTGGTGAGCACTGTTGTTCTACGGTCAATTATTGATTCTCCTTCATTAAATTTTCGGCTATCATACATTCATACTCTCATATTCGTGGAATTGTAGAAATCTATTTCATTTAGTGTGCTTTATAAGTTATGAATTATATAAGAATGCTAAAGTATATGCCTTCTCTTTTGAAACCATAAGGGTAAAAGTTTTTTGCGTACTTGTAATATAATAGAAGGGGAAAGTTTATAATAGGGGAAAGTTTAAATTTGAGTGAGTGTGTATGGAAATTTTGCCAACAAACACTAAATGTTTAAATGAAATCAATGAGGTTCGTTGAGTGTGACGGAAGCAACAATTTAGTTGCACAAGGGTGGCATTATTGTTACTCAGTGAGTGTGTATAGAAATTTTGGGCTTGTAGTCAATGTCAAAGAGTGTACTAACATTCATCATCATTATGTTTTTAAAATGAATCGAAAATGGATGTATGGTGATCGACGTGAAATTGCTTACCGAGATGGGTAGATGATTTTTGTAATGTTGCCTTAGAATATAAGAGATGAAAAAGCACGAAACAATTATTGCCCTTGTCAGATTGTGGTAATGTTAAGAGTGGGCGAATTTCGTGAAATAAAGGATCATCTAATCTGTCGTGGGTTTACTGCTAATTAGAAGTGTGGCATTATCACGGGGAATCACTACCCTCAATGGATGACAATGACCAACAAATGAGGATCAACATTCATTGCAAATGGATGATGATGCTACATGATGGTGACGATGAAGTTGAACATATCGAATGGATGAAATGATGGATGTTATGGGTGACCCACACTAATGACCAACCTCCTCTCTTGATGATGTGTCGAAGGCTGCCGAGACACCTTTATACCCCGGTTGCACTAAGTACTCAAGTTATCGGCCACCTTGACATTGTCTAACATAAAATCCAAGAGTGGTTGGACGAATGAAAGTTTCACTTGGTTGTTGGAAACCTTGACTGACGTTTCCTGATGGGAATCATCCCAAAGTGCACTATTATGCTGATAATTGATGAATCCTTTAGGCTTAGGGTTTGAGAAGATAGATGCATGCCCTAACGATTGTGTCCTTTATCTCAAGGAATATGAAACTGCATGCATCCCTATCTGTGAGAATCACGGTACAAGCGTGAGGGGGAAAGCGCAGATTGCAAAAAGTGGCCATCGGCTAAAGTTCTATGGTATCTTCCAGTAATTCCTAGATTTAGGAGACTTTTTTCTATACAGAAGGATGCTAAAAATTGGTGTGGCATTCGGAGGAAAGGAAGAAGATGGGCTGATTAGACATCAGGGTGACGGAAGCAATGGAAGAAGATTGATAAAGATTTCTCTGATTTGGGCGAGAAGGAAGGAATTTAAGACTTGGACTTAGTACTGATGGCATGAACCCTTACGGTAATTTGAGTAGCAAACACAGTACGTGGCCGGTTTTGTTGACCATTTATAACTTGCCTCCATGGCTATGCATGTGCGAAAATACATCATCTTATCACTCTCTCATACCGGGTCCTCAGCAACCTGGTAATGACATTGATATCTCTTAGCGCCCTTGATTGATGATTTGAAGTACTTGTGGATGTTGGTGTCCCAATGTTGATGCGTATACAAAGTCTAATTTCACTCTTCGTGCAATGCTATTTTGTACCGTAAATGATTTCCCTGCTTATGGAAATCTATCTGGGTTTAAGGTGAGGAGTGAGCAAGGGTGCCCGATTTGTGAAGAAGACTTGCCACCTCAATATCTAAAACATTTTGGCAAGAATATCTTCATGCACACTAGGGACACCTCCCCTCGATATCACCCTTACAGAAGGATGAAAGCACCATTCAATGGGATGGTTAGACGGGTTTGTCGGAATCCACTAAAGAGAGGATTAATATTGGCGAATGATAAGAGTACAAATTTACGAGGACTCACCCTTTTGAAAAAGAAAAAACAGCAGAATCCAACAAGCATTAAACAATCAGTAGAACACCACAACTAAACCAAACAGTCGAGCCAAATTACATTTTTTGCCTTCCAGCATCTGTTGCTGATCAAATCAGAAACTCAATCAGCCACTGTTTACCTGATGTTCTTAAACTTAGCCATGTTTACAAGGTTAATAACACATTTCTCAACCCAATATGCATTTCTACTTCTCCATATAGTATAGTCTATATANGTTAAGCATCTAATAATGTAGCTCACCCTCACCACCCAACCATAAGAAAATGAAATGCATATGCAATAGTGTTTAAATGTAAGTTTTGAGGAGCCCAAATCCGCACCTCACACCTCATGCAAGTGTTTAAGGGTATACACTCAATCCTAAAGTCGACTCGAAATGCAATTAATACTCNCCAATATGCATTTCTACTTCTCCATATAGTATAGTCTATATATGTATATGCTAATATATATATAGGCTGGAAAGAAAGCTAATACAATCTGTTTATTACTTTTGTTGCCTCTCCATATATCCTCATGAACCTTTTCCACAGAATATTCCAGTGAATTAGCATGAAAGGGTCAAATTCTTAAGAGTCAGGCAGATCAAGTTATAATCTTGTCTAATTAACATTAATTTTTTCTACAAAGACCATACACAAAGTTGGAATGGTAAGAATCCTAATAAGGATCTCAAACTAGTTTCATTCACATGCTACATCCTGATTACTTCGTATATGGCTTGATTAAAATGCTACTTTTTAATGAAATAGCAAGAACAAACAGCACAATTAAACTGACCAATATTTCTATCTTTTCCTAACTCTAAATCACCAGAAGGTCAGTACTAAGGTTTTGGGTCACTGACAGTTGCCTACACCTTGAAACAGTCAAGAATAAAAACAATAACCAGCAACCCTTCCCCGAATACTTTTTTAATTATACGCAAGCATGGATGACCAAAGGTTTTTAGAAAGACTTGCAGGTGATACTAATTGAAATCGAAATTTGTAATCCAAAAGAAGCTGATGTTAATTGAACAAAATTGAAACACATGCAACTGAAACTAAATGAACAGTTAAAAGTAGATTGAAAAATGAGTTCATTTGCTGCCGAATATGGAGCCTGATCTCACATTACAACACACAAATAGCAAGTATCTGAAATATAAATAAGAGAGTATTGAATCCAGGGAAATCATCACCAACAATAGCATCAGGAAATACACTAGTGTCATCAAATAAACAAATGAAATTAAACATAGATACCCCATTTTCAATTTTGTCTAAAATCCAATGAGAACTTAGACCTCAAAAAATAAATCTATGGAAAAATAAACCCACTTAAATATGATTGAAAACTATAATAAACCCAAATAAAGATCCATAAACGTAGAAAGTATATAAATATCCTTAAGACTATTAATTCATAAAATGAGAAAATAAGAAGCTTGCAAACTAATAAAATTAAAAATTTATGAAAACACCATAATCACAACAGCACAAAGCCCAACCCAAATTAATTGAAATTCTGAATCAAAATGAAAATCTTGATAAATTATGATTACGACTAACCCACTTAAAACAACACAAATTACTCAAAATTAGTGAAATTCATAAGAAATACTGAAATATAGTCGTCGACAAAGAAAGGTTGAACTGGCCAGACTGCTATAGTAAACAAGTTATTGAGTAAACAAAACTAGCAACAAGCATAGAGTAGTTAAAATACGGATTGTAAATACTCAAATATTGATACTGAAATTCAGTAATTTCTGAACAATAACCCAATTCAATAATTTCGTGTAACTGGGATTGGTGATTAATAACACGAAATCATTTATTAGGATTGGCGATTAATTTCAGAAATTACACGAAATTCAGTAATAATAACTTAAATTACTAAAGTTCACTAAAATTCAATAACTGAAATTACCCAAATAATGTTAGACATAATTACCCAAATAATTCAGAAGAAGAGAAGTTGTAGGCGGTGCCCAAATATTGATACTGGAAGATAGTGGCGGTGGTTGTGGAGGTGGAATTTGCAACGAAGATAGTGAGAAGGTGGAAGATAGTGGTGGTGGTGAAAGAGAAGATAGTAGAAGAACCAAGATATATAGTGGTGGACCGGTGGTGGAAGAAGGACTTTGAGAAGATAGTGGAAGAACGGTTTTGAGAAGATAGTGGAAACACGATTTTGAGAAGATAGTTGAGAAGAAGATAGCGGGAAGTATGAGTTTGCACGTGTACTTTTTACTTAGGGTTTTTACTAAACTAAAAAATGTAACGGTCATTTAAAATAGTAGCTACAAATGTATATTTTTAGTAACGGGCTAAAATACAACCGATACATACAGCATATAGTGTAGTAAATTGTTCAGTAATTGTAACGCGTACAAAGTGTTATAGTTACAAAAAGTCTTAATTGTAACGGTCCAACAATAAGCCCGATATAAATAGTGGAAGAGTGGTTAAAATAACTAAGTTTGTGTAATGCCTTAACAATTTGACCGTTACAAATACAGTATTTGTAACCATATCTTCCATTGGCCGATACAAATAGGGCGTTATGTTTAGAAAATTTTCCACTAGTGACATAATATAGTTGTCTACACTTTACAACATTGTTTTTTGTTTTTCTTTGTTTTAGTAGTGGTTGTTGGGATATATGCAAAGATCAAACCTTTGTGAAGTTGTTTTGTGAAAAGAACAAGTATTTTGTGAAAGCATCTTTGTCCCACATTGAAAGAATAAGAGACTTGTATTATATTTATAAAGGTGGATTTTACTACTTTTATTTAAACTAGTGGTATGGGCTAGAAAGAGGTCTCCCCACGCGAGTGCCACCACCGCCCTCTGGTCCGGTTCGTGACGCATGTGAGGTGTGGTGGGGCTTACTTTTTGGACCCAGTCGAAACTGATATTCCAGTTGTATGAGAATCATCAGTTACATAAGCCCTTCCACATTCTTCTTCTTTGAAACTGTCGTCTTAACATTTATTATTGAGGTTCTAGTTGTATGAGAACCATTAGTTCGTTACACAAGCTCTTCCACATTCTTCTTTGAAACTGCCGTCTTAATTACATTCATTGAGGTTTTTAAAACTGACTTTAATAGCATGAATTGTTTTTATTTAGTTTTAATTGCGATTAATTTTTTTCCTTTTCGGTTTCGATTTTGTGTAGCTATAAATTATGTTCTCTGAATCAGTAGCGATACAGAATTTCAATAGCTTCCTTTTCTTCCTTCCTTCTATTTCTGAGCAAATTCGAGAGTTCCAATTCTTCCTGATTTAAGTGCACAATTTAGAAGAATACCGTGTAAAATATTGGGGAGCAAATGCCAGTAGCTGATTGCACCATACTCAGGGCAAAATTTGCTTCGAAGAAAGTATATTCCGCATGTCATAGTTTTCCTCTTCTTCTTTCACATTAAAATTTCTTAATCAATTTTACAGATTACATTTTCCTACATTATTGGTAGGACCTTTAATTTAAATTTTTCTCAATCATTGAAAATTTTAAAATCATAAACCTCCCAAATTTGACTATAAATATTATAAAATGTTTATAGCAATCTTCTTCACAATCTTTCTTTCACCAACCAAAGCAGAAAACATTAAACTCTTTAGAGAGTATATAGGAGCAGAATTCAAAGGTGTCAAATTCTCACATACACCCATTAACCCAAATGGTCAATTCAATTTCATACTCTCTTTTGCAATAGATTACACAACTTCAACTTCTTCTCCAACTTCTACTAATTTTGGGACACCAAAAATTTGTCAACAAAACAAGTTTCTTGTATAAAAAACAAGTACCTAAATGTAAGAGTAGGGTTAAGCTTAGGAGGTGATCAATAGTGTATTCAATAACCCAGCTTATTTTAACCCAAATTCAATAGAATCTTGGGTTTCAAACGCTGTTTCTTCTTTGACGCATATCATTCAAACCTCTGAGCTCGATGGTATTGACAACGATTATGAGCACTTCAAAGGTGATCCTGAGATGTTTTCGAGTGCATCGGACGGTTAAGATCGACTCTTAACTGAAATGAGTTTATAAAATTTGCATCCATTGCACCATTTGATGATCAGGAGGTCCAAAATCATTTCCTTGTTTTGTGGAAGAAATATGGACATGTCACATGTTATAGACTACGTGAATTTTCTAGTTTTATGCGTATGATAATAGCACAACTATATCTCAGTTTATCAGTTATTTGCGAGAATTAAGACGATAGTAAGATTTTGACTAGTTTTATTAGTGATGGAAGTAAAGGATTAGCACCAGGAAAAGGGTTTTTTACTGCATGTTACATTGTTACATGCTTAAGAAAAGTCAACAACTTTATAGGATTTTTGTTTGGTGTGCTGATGAATCCAAGAGTTTGGATTTAAAACATGAAATTCAAAGTCAGGCATTATTAGCTAATGTTTGATATCGTTACGTTCCAAATTTCTTAGAGTTTAGATATGTTTTTATTTTGTACTTTTTGATAGAATATGAGAGAATAAACGACTGTATTTTATATGTTGACTTTAATTTCAACCTACAAAGCATGGTCAATTTATAGAGGAGACCTTACGAGTAACTTGCCTAATAAACTAAAAGATTAATTAACAAATTAACATATTACGTGTTATGGCAAAAATTTCTACCTATAATCCAACTTGATTGCCAGCTATGCAGGTACTCAGCTAGCAGCTACAGTTTAGAAACGGTCAAGATAGTAGGTCCATGAATTAAGGAGTTAGAAGGAGAATATTCTGAGGAGCTTCTAGAAGAGGAAGGACGTGGAAGTTGATTCAAAGATATTGAGGAGATCGTGCCTAAAGAATAGGAACATCATTTCAAACTAGCTTGAATCTAGCCCATAAATCAAGCCAGGTGCATTCCCAAGGAGTAACCGACTTGAAGAAGGAATAATGGCTAGAAGCGACGGTTATTCTATAAGTAGGAGAGGAGTAAAAAGATACACACAGAAGGCGATCACAAGAGAATCAACATCCTTGTTTGCACGTACATCACACATATTCTATTTACATTCTTTAAGCTAGATACTTAGCAGCTATAAACTAGAGCTACCTAGCTATCTAGCTAGCATTATACATTGTAATTGTAAACAATCTTATTAACTAGTGGACTGGTGGACTCAAAGCCACCCGCGGTTTTTTACCCTGATTTAGGGGGGTTTTCCGCGTCACCTTATCTGGTGTCTCCCCCACTCCCTTCTTTGCACTATTTCATTCCTGCATCAAAACGAACAAAATTAGTAATTTTTTAGCTATAGCCGGAACCAGCTAAGGTTTGCTAGCTAGAGCAGATTTTAGCATAAACAATTTGGCACCCACCGTGGGGCTGTAGCTAGATAATCCACTTATTCAAATACATTCAGTCACCTTGAGATAGCAAGAATATCTCACCCTATGGCATCCGAAACATCTCAGAAGGTTATGGAAGAAATGAAGCAGGCGTTGGAGAGGACCCGAGCCGAGCTGGAAAAAATCAAGGAAGAGAGCAAGAAAGCAGCTATGGAGTCACAATCGACTATGGACAACCTCATCAAGAAGGAGCTAGAATCTGTGAAGAGTAACAAATCCCGGAAGAGGTACACAAGCGGCATCTCCAGCATGGCGAACCTGGATCAAAGCGACAGCGAGTACAACACGTCGGATGAAGAAGAGGAAGAGGAACCCGGAGAGGAGCAGGATGATCAGCTCAAAAAGAAGCCCGCTAAGGAAATGGCGCTCCTACGGCAGCAGAACCGGAAGCTGGACCAACTACTATCCAAGCTGCCGGGAGCCCCAATCCCTGTACGTACCGAGGCCAAGTGCAGCAATGCCTTGTCGCCATTCGTTGAGGAGGTGGCTAGAGTAAAAGTGCCAAAGAAGCTGAACATCCCAACGTTCGCCAAGCTGTACGACAGGACGACAGATCCAGTGGATCACGTCTCCCAATACAAGCAGAAGATGATGCCACTACCTATCCCTGATGAGGCAGTGGATCCACCTTGTGCAAATCGTTCGGAGCAACCCTCATGGGTCCCGCGTTACAATGGCTGATGAATCTGAAGCCGGGAACCATAGAAGATTTTTCCAGCTTGGCAAACAGGTTTTACCAGCAATTCGCAAGTAGTTGTGCCATGAAGAAGCAATCTAGTGACCTCTACAGGATAGTGCAGAGGCCCAATGAAGCTGTTAGGTCCTACCTAGACAGGTTCAACAAGGAGATGATAGCCATATCCCACCTAGACTCTTCAACAGCCATTGAAGCTTTCAGGCGAGGGCTTCCGTATAGGTCCAGGTTGTACGAAGAACTGACTAGGTACTCGTGCTCCACTTTCGACGAAGTGCAAACCAGAGCACTAGCTGAAGTCAGAATGGACGAAGACGAAGCTTCCTGGAGGCCAGCCTAAGACGACCGCAAGATAACTAGCCAGCGGCGCAGCAACTGGAGACACCAACCGTATCCTAAACGTGAATCTATTAATAACATCTACCCTTTTTCTTTCTCGCAGGTAACAGGTTACGGTTGTGGAGCTGGCACCTACCCCAGCATCGAGTTATATTGCTTCAACGTGGATACTGGCGGCGTTATAAACGCCTTGCATAAGCTGGGAGAAGCCGTGCGCTGGCTAAAGAGAACCGACAAGCCAGATAGCTTGAAGGACAAGACGAAGTGGTGTAACTACCATAATGACTATGGGCACAACACAGAGGAATGCTTCCAGCTCAGAAAACAGGTAGCCTACCTGATAAAGAAAGGGTACCTGACCACCTTCTAGGTAAGAAGGGTGGATCACAAGAAGAAACCAAGAAGCCAGGACCACCCCCGCCACCTACTACGTCAAAGGTAATTAACTCAATATCTGGTGGATCTGAAATTTGCGGACTAACCTACTCTGCTGCAAAGCGTTTTGCTAGAGATGGAACAAGGACTCCAAGCAAGCCGGACAACTTGAAGTCGGAGGAAGACAAAAGGCTGAAGAACATGACCATTTCCTTAGATGGAGCTGAGCTAGAAGAGGAAGATCACCATGACGGCTTGGTAATCTCCCTACAAATTAGCAACTGCCTCATCAAGAGAGTGATGGTAGACAACGGCAGCTCAACCAACATAATCTTCAAGAGCGCACTAAAAGAAATGGGATTGAAAGACGCTGACATCACCAAGACACCTAAAGTGTTGGTAGGGTTCAGCGGAGAAACAAAGCACACAGAAGGGGAAATCAACCTAACAACCTTGGCAGAAGGCGTAAACATGATAAGCAAGTTCAACGTGGTAGATTGTCCCTCTTCGTACAACGTCATCCGGGGGACACCTTGGATCCACAAGATGAAAGCTTTACCATCTACATACCACCAAGCACTAAAATTCCCTTCACCATGGGGGGTCATAACAATAGTAGGGGACAAAAATAGCGAGAGATTGCTACAAAAGGACGTTGAAACCAAAGCTGGCAAACATCTAACAATTACAGGAAGGGTTAGCGCCAATAGGACCTAGCGAGCTACAACTAGACGAAGTGGCGCTAGATCCCTCCAAGCCGGAGCAAGTGATCTAGCTAGGAGCTAGCCTAAACGAAGGCCAGAAGATAGGAATCTTAGACCTCCTAAGGGAGAACACAGATTGTTTTGCATGGTCCCATGAAGACATGGTAGGTATAGACCCAGAAGTCATTACACACAAGCTGAACGTGGATCCAGCTATGAAGCCAGTAAAGCAGAAAAGGAGGAAATTCGCACCAGAAAGAAACCAAGTAATCAACGAAGAGGTACAACTTTTGGAAGCTGGGAAGATAAGAGAAGTGAAGTACCCCGATTGGCTAGCTAACGTAGTGGTGGTCAGCAAAAAGAACAGTAAATGGAGAGTTTGCATAGACTTCACAGATTTAAATAAGGCGTGCCCAAAGGACCCCTTCCCCCCTACCACATATAGATACTATGGTGGACGCAATAGCAGGACACGAGATGCTCACATTCTTGGATGCTTACTCCGGGTACAATCATATACTAATGCACCCAGAGGATCAAGAGAAGACGACCTTCATGACGGACAATGGAATATATTGCTATAAAGTCATGCCCTTTGGATTGAAAAACGCTGGAGCTACCTACCAAAGGCTGGTCAACAAAATGTTTAAAGACCAGCTAGGAGATATAATGGAGGTATACATAGATGACATACTGGTAAAGTCCAAGAAAGCTGAAGATCATATAGAGCACCTAAGGCAAACTTTCGAGATACTAAGAAAATACAGCATGAAACTCAACCCTTCAAAATGCTCGTTCGGAGTAGCTGCAGGTAAGTTTCTAGGTTACATAGTAACCCAAAGAGGCATCGAAGCATGCCCCGACCAGGTAAGAGCTACAATAAATATACAATCACCTAGAAATCTAAAAGAGGAACAGAAGCTAACTAGTAGGGTAGTTGCATTAAACCGCTTCATTTCAAGGTCATCTGACAAATGTCATTTGTTTTACAATGTCTTGAGAAAAAATGAAGGTTTTAAATGGACAGATGACCATAAAAGTGCTCTAAAAGAATTAAAGTGGGACCTAATGTCGCCACCCCTGCTATCTAAAGCTCAAGCTGGAGAGTGTTTACAGCTCTACCTAGCCGTAAGCGGTAGAGCTGTAAGCGCGGTCCTAGCAAGGGAAGCTGACAACCAGCAACTCCCCATCTATTATGTAAGCAAGTCACTCCTAGATGCCGAGACTAGATACTCCTCATTGAAAAAAACTTGTTTTAGCTCTAGTAACAGCATCTAGAAAGCTCAAACATTATTTCGAGTCTTATCCTATACTAGTCATGACTAACTACCCTATTAAGGCTGTGTTGAAAAGGCTGGAGTTATCTGGCAGAATGGCAAAGTGGGCAATCACATTGAGCAGCTACGACATACGATATCACCCAAGAACTGCAATCAAGTCACAAGCGCTAGCCCACGTTGTGGCTGACTTTAGTCCTGACCTAGAACAAGTTGCACAATTGGAAATGAAGGAGGTTAACCAGGTACAAAACAACCAGGTATGGAAGATGTTTGTAGACGACTCCTCCAACTTCAGAGGCGCAGGGTTAGGAATAGTACTGAAGTCGCCACAAGGGGACAAGATAGTACGAACAATCGCTTACGACTTGAACAGGCTATCGCACACCCCTCAAAAATAACCGAACAACCCTAACTAGGAAAGTAGGGATCGAATCCTCAGGGAAGCTAGCTATTAAATTCTACTAGTTCTAAAAAGCCTAAAGCGTGTAAGGGGCCTTAGTGGAAATTTCGGTAAACGGTTTCTAAAACTAAGAAGACTAAGAATTAAAACTAAGGAAATGACGGAAATTATCGATTAAACTCTATTAATGGAAACCTAGGGCTATCAGTTCACTATGATCAATCAACAAACTCAATTAACGCTCACTAATCAATTCATTGGCATTCATGAACTAGGGCTCACTAATTCTCTCGAACTTAGACTCCCTCAAAACTCCTTTACCGGCTCTCGCTCGCATAAATTCGTTTTTGCCTATTATTCAGTGGTCTAATTGTGGTAATCTTACCTCTCGGCCTCGATTTCAACAATAACCTAACTTACAACTAAATCCGGCCACAATTTAATTGCAATCACTAGAAATCAATAATAGGAATTCAATTAAAAGCCAAGAACTAATTAGAAAATGTAAATTAAATTCACACCATGATCATAAATCCCCTAACCCTAAAGAAAACGACTACTCACTCATAATTAAGAGAACAAAAACAAAATCAAAATTAAACAACATGATCATAAACAAGAACTAATTAAATCTAGAATTAAAACTAAATTAATTACTAATAAAACTATATTAAGAATCAAAATAGCAAAACGAATTAATCTAAACTAAAAACAAAGAAACTAAAGAGATTCATGAAATTAAAGTAATTGAAAAGTATAAGGAAAGAAATTACCAAAACAATGATTGAATTGCATTAATCGAAAGCTTGAATTGTTGAACAAAGTAATCAATCCTAAAATTCTAAAGAGAATAATGGTTTTTGGATTCCTAGGTCTAAAAATATCATAAAAACTAGTTAGGTTCGTGCCCCCTTTACATAGAGTATATATAGGATTTGGGTTTTTAATTAATCAAAACCCACGAAGCAAAACCGCACAGAATGACCGAATAAGGCGAGAAAACCAGCACCTGCGCCCAAAGCGAACAAAAGGGCTTTACTCCCTGCGCCCGAAGCCCTCGTGGTTTGCAATTTGTGGGGTTGCTGATCTATGTTGCGCCCGCATAGAAGAGATGATGATTAAAGGTTGCGCCCGCATGAAGCTTATTCAACTAAATTTTGACGATCTTCCTTAATTCTTCGCTCGATTCTTCGAATCTCGCTCGTGACTTTTCGAGACTTGGCACGCATCCCGAGGCAAGTACATTTTGACTCGTTTTAGCCTCCAATGACTTCATAACTCTCTATTACGCTCCTGTAACATATAAACAAAATCGAAAACCACGCGTAATAACCGAAAAAGTATAAAATAACCGTAAAAGGTTATAAAAGTCAACTAAAGATGCTAAAACCGATCCAAAACATAACTTAACATCGACGGACGATATTTAGTCAAAACAAAGCCACAAACTTAAGTTTTTAGCACAAGAATCAACCGAAAATGAGGGAAAAAGACAACATAAAACACGTATATCAAATTCCCCCAAACCGAACCTTTGCTCATCCCGAGCAAAACACAACGAAATTGACTACACCCCATAAAAACAAAATAAGCATCATAACTCAAGAGAACATCCGAAGACACCTGGATCAAGGCCAGCCAATCAAGCACCCAATTACCGTCCTTCCTAAATACGGGTCAAACAAAACAAACCAAGCACGTTTACTGAATCGATGACTAGAGTAGCTCACGGGTTGTCACTCCACACAATTAAAAATGAGCTTATAATAATGAAGCTCTAACCCTCACCTGCCAACCAAATGTGTTTAAATGCAATTTTAAGAACCCGAAACCCACATCTCACACCTCATGCAAGTGTTTGAGGGTATCCACTCATCCTAAATGTCGACTCGAAATGCAATTAATACTCTACGACCTTGACAAAGGATTCACTTCACAATAATCATAGCATGTGCACGCAGATCAAAAAGGACTTTAATAAACTTGTAACGTGGCTAGGGTGATGGGTAGGATAAAAATTTTGGATAATGTGGTGGAATGCGGGGTATACGCATATAAAATCGAGAAAAATCATCAACATTCTCCATCATCCAATTCCACCAACTCAAAACAAACTTTTCTATGTTTTTCACATCAACATCATAAATCTCATAATTTAATCATCAGCCACTAATTCACAAACTTTAAACTTCTTTCTTTTTATTTCATCCCTTTTTTTTCCAACTTTATTATGCTTTCATGAATTTATTCTTTAATTTTAATGCATGATAGAGCATAGTTTCACGACTCTTAATGATTTGTTTTTGCTTAAAATTCAATAAACAGTAAACATAATCATCACACATACATAACTAGGCTATGAATAAAATATGACTTTTTAATTAACTACAACAGCCTAGACTTTGGTATGCAGAGCCTTATATGCGAAACTTTATAGTTTAACTTTCAACAACAACATTTCTAACTATTTCACCATCAATCCTCCATAATACCCTTCGGAACTTTATTTTAACAACATCACAACTACTTCAACTCCCCCAAACCAAGTTTGGGCATATAATGCATTATGTAATAGGGCTAATAGGCTTGTAATGTGGCTAAAATACAAATGAAAGGGATAAAAGCTCAAAACATGGGATCAAAGGAAAATATAAATGTGGGAAATGAAATTCTGAAGCTCAAAAGAAGAATGAGAGCCTTTTATCGTGCGCAACATACACAGAATCCATGATTAAAGTTACTAGAATCCAAAGTCAAATCTAAGATCATAATTGCACCAGGAACTAAGCACACATGAAGGGAAAAATATGAATGAATTTATATTCAAAAGCGGCTCAATTCCTGCCGTTAACACAGTTCAAGTCCAAGACCCAAGCAAGGTTGAGAAGAGTTGAGCAATAAAAGGAAATCAAGCAATCAAATTCAAGTCATAGCCAACAAATCACACATGTGGATCCATCCGCAGTCAAGAGTCATAAAGTTTTCAAAATAAGCATAAGGGTACACAAGTAGTCAATTCCGACAATAAAACTCAACTGAGACACGAATAAAACTCAACCCGAAGCACGAATAAAACTCAACCCGAAGTTATAATGGGGAGGTTGTCTGGCATATCCCTCTGTCACCATCCATAATAATCTGATCTCATCAGGGTAAACTTGCCCTAATTCTCCTCTAGAAAATAAGCAGTAAACCACGAACTGCAGGAAATACCGAAGGGCAGGGTGTTGTACCTTTGATGCTTTGGCGGTGGTAGAAGTGAAGGTGGAGCTGCCATAAGTGATTCTCTCCCACCAGGCTCCCTCAAAATACGGTCCCCACTCATGCTCAGCTGTAGACCAAACTGCATTTTCGGGGTTCCATTGAAACTTGTCATTTAGTTCATCAACATCCATCTCATAGTGCTGCCCGAAGATAGTGAAGCTGATGTGTGTCTTTCTTTCAGCACTAGGGGTCTCCTGGGAAACATGGAAGTGGTAACTGGATAGGAACTCCAAGGTGAGCTCCCGGTATGTGTGTAGGACCTGCTGGGTTTTTCCATCAGGACCGGGCATAGTGGCGTTGATCCAGTTTCCCCATCCAATCCGGTAAGCCATTCTTGTCACTTGATCGGTGATACCAAGCTTGTCACATGTTTCTTTGTGGAAGAACCGTGTGGACCTGATTGCTCTTTTGGAGAGCTTATCAAGACGTTTCTGCCCGTCCATACGGTTCTGAGGTAGTGTTCTAGAGGAGGATGGATGCTTTCCCTTAGAAGCTGAAGAGGATGCCCTGGTTTTCTGAGACTTCTTGGGGCCTCCGCCAAGTAGTTTGCCAATTGATTTCCTCATGATCCTACAAGACATATGCAGGAAAGACAGAAATTAGCATTCCATTAAAGCAAGTCTCGAAACCAAAGTCATGTCATTCATGAAAGCATAAAGAATAATGAGATGTGAAAGCATGATCAAAGAAAACAATCAAGGCATTGTAGTCATCATACAATCAAAGTGACAAACAAGATTCTGCGGAGATTTCGGCATGACCCGTTTGTAAATGCAACTAAACCAATGAGAACTACAAAGTTCTAATCAATTAAAGCCAAGAGTGCAACCAAAAACATTCAAACTTAAGCATTACTTGCATGCGATGCCTCCAAAACCAACATGTCCAAGCTCATATTCATAAAAGAGCATCAAGTGCGACACCAAAAACCAACTTACACCATTATATGAACTCAATCATTGAACAATTTATGCCTTAAACACATCCAAACAAATTCAATGAGACTTTAGGAACAGGTAAGAATGACTAGTTAAGATAAGTAGCAACTACTAACCATTTTATAAGCATAAAGTTCAATATGAAAGTTGCTAGTAAAAATTCATGAGCAAAGCTAGAATTCTAAGTAAGCAATGAAGTAATCCAAAGCATGATTTTAAGCATTCTAAAGACTTTAAACATGAATTTAGCTAGTTAAAACTCCTAATTAACAACAACTTCATGAGTAATCATCAAAAATTTCATGGAAATCTTACTCAACAATAGAGCACAAAAACTTACAATTACTTATAATTAACAACTCCAAACATGATAACTATTAAACACTTATGAACAACAACAATCAAGTTTAGAGTGATCAATTAAATTCGTAATAAAAATACCCAAAAATTGAAAATTCATGAAAACTTCATAAAAATTGGATAAAGGGGAAGTTATACCTTAGTAGATGATAATAGAGAAACAAATTTGAAGAAGCAACCCAAAAATCAAGCCCAAAATAGTTTGAATTTTCGAA
Organism: Suaeda aralocaspica; assembly: GCA_016808085.1. NCBI lineage: Eukaryota > Viridiplantae > Streptophyta > Magnoliopsida > Caryophyllales > Amaranthaceae > Suaeda > Suaeda aralocaspica. The sequence goes on along the minus strand of PYUH01000656.1, from coordinate 357,646 downwards.
CCCTAGTTTATGCAATTCGTGATTTTTTTTTCCAAATTTTAACTCGAAGATGTTGTTTAGAGTAGTGAGAGGAGCGTTTTATTAAAATTTGAAGTGATTTGGAGTAGTATGGAGGGAGTTATGGTGATTTGAAGTTGAAGGTTTTTGGGGGTTTTAATGGTGTGAGAGAGGAAGAAGAAGATAGATTGAGAGTTTAGGAAATTAAAAGATGAAAATAAAAATAATATTGATAATAAAAAGATATAATAATGATAATAATATAAGTATAGTAGTATTAGGGGGGGGGGGCGAAAAAAAAAAAGAAACGATTAGTTTATGAGGCCACACACGAAAAAAGGAAAAAAAAAAAGACGAACGGGTGTCCGCAGGAGAGTGCTGCGCCCGCAGGGAACAAATCCCTTTTGAGGGCTGCGCCCACAGGTGCAACCTGTAGGAAGTTTCAAGGTCTCTGTTTTAAAATGCGAGCGCATAGAAGGAATGGGTGTTTTGTTCACTCTGCCCGCAGGTCGTCTCTGGGGCACTTTTTCGCTGATTTTTCTCTTTTCTCCCTAATTAATGAATTATATCATAAATTATTAATCAACACTTAAGCACGTTTTAACTCTTAAACTCTCCTTAATTACCCCAATTAAACATTAAACAATTAGACCCTTAGCTAGACTTCACAAAATCAAAACAAAAGCTAAACTAAGCTAAATTAAACTACGAAAGCACACAAAAACACGCAAAAACATGCAAAAAGAGAAAAGAAGGGATAGAAAGCTCGGGTTCCCTCCCGAGGAGTGCCCTTTTAAGGTCACTAGCTTGACCATGGCTACATTAGTGATCAAGGCGTCTTAGGATCATCGAGTTGGATGACTTCAACCAAACCGATGACATCTCCTTCATAGTATGGCTTCAATAGTTGACTGTTAACTTTGAACTTCAACATAGCCAAATTATATTTGCTAACATTTATGACTGTAAAGGGGCCACTCCATCTAGATTTCAGCTTTCCAGGGAATAATCGAAGTCTTGAGTTAAACAATAGAACCTTATCACCGACTTGAAACTCCCTTTTCATGATTCGTTTATCGTGCCATTTTTTTCGTCTTTTCATTATAAATTTTGGCACTATCATATGCTCCTAGCTGAAATTCATCTAATTCATTCAACTGTAGCAACCGTTTTTCACCCACAAGCTTAGCATCCATGTTTAATTCCTTGATTGCCCAATAAGCTTTGTATTCAAGTTCTACTGGAAGATGGCGCGCTTTTCCATAAACCAATCTATATGGGGAAGTGCCAATTGGAGTTTTAAACGCTGTTCTATACGCCCATAAAGCATCATGAAGCTTGCTACTCCAATCCTTTCTCGATTTTGCAACCGTCTTCTCTAGAATGGACTTGATTTCTCGGTTTGAAACCTCGACTTGACCACTTGTTTGTGGGTGATATTCCAATCCCGTCCTGTGGTAAACATCGTATTTCTCTAGCAACTTATCCAACCTTTTCTCATGAAAGTGCGTTCCCCCATCACTGATGATAGCTCTAGGGACTCCGAACCTAGGAAAAATAACCTGCTTAAATATTCTTAAAACGGTGTTAGCATCACTATGGGGAGAAGCAATTATTTCCACCCACTTGGAAATATAATCCACAGCGGTCAATATAAAACGATTACCGTTAGAAGAAGGGAATGGACCCATATAATCAATACCCCAAACATCGAAGATTTCAACTTCTAAAATAACTGTTTGAGGCATTTCATGCCTTTTTGAGATATTACCTGTCCTTTGGCACGAATCACAAGACATGTCAAAGTCTCTAGCATCCTTGAGTATCGTAGGCCAATAGAAACCGGATTGCAATACCTTAAACATCGTTTTGGCGGGCCCAGCATGTCCTCCATAGGGTGATGAGTGGCAATGGTGCAGAACTCCATAGACATCTCAATCTGGTACACACTTGCGATATAAGCCATCTGCACACTCACGAAACAAGTTAGGGTCATCCCAAAAATAACACCTAACGACATGTAAAAACTTTTTCTGTTGCTGATAAGTAAGATCGGGACGTAACACTCCTCCAACTACATAATTAGCATAATCAGCAAACTATGGAGTGTTAGAAATCACAAGTAGAAGATGGTCATCAGGAAAAGAGTCATCAATAGGAGTTGAAATCTCCCCATCGTCATATCGAATCCTTGATAGGTGGTCTGCAACCAGATTCTCTGCACCTTTCTTGTCACAGATTTCTAGATCAAACTCCTGAAGGAGAAAAATCCACCTAATAAGCCTCGGTTTTGCTTCTTTATTGCCAAGTACTTTAAAGCTGCATGTTCAGTGTAAATAATTACTTTCGAACCTATAAGATAAGAGCGAAATTTATTGAGAGCATACACTATAACAAGCAGTTCTTTTTCAGTTGTTGCATAATTAATTTGAGCTGGATCTAAAGTCTTACTAGCATAGTAGATAGCATGCAAAATCTTGTCTTTTCTCTGACCTAAAACGGCACCTACAGCATAGTCACTAGCATCACACATAATTTCAAAAGGTAATTCCCAATCAGGTGATTGAATGATTGGTGCTGAGATTAGTGCTTGTTTGATCAAATTAAAAGATTCAAGGCATTCATCGGTGAATTTAAACTCGACATCTTTTAATAGCAGTTGTGTTAAGGGTTTAGCAATTTTAGAGAAATCTTTGATGAATCTACGGTAAAACCCTGCATGACCTAGAAAGCTTCTAACACCTTTTACACTTGCTGGTGGAGGTAATTGTTCAATAAGTTGGATTTTAGCTTTATCTACTTCAATACCTCTTTTGGAGACTAGATGTCCTAGGACAATTCCTTCCGTCATCATAAAGTGACATTTCTCCCAATTGAGGACCAAATTCACCTGTTCACATCTTTTAAGCACTTTAGTTAGGTTAGCCAAACATGAATCAAAATCAGTACCATAGACACTAAAATCATCCATGAAGACTTCCATGCTAAACTCTATGAACTCAGAAAATATAGCCATCATACATCTTTGAAAGGTAGCAGGTGCATTACATAGACCAAAAGGCATTCTACGGTAAGCAAAAGTGCCATAGGGGCAAGTAAATGTAGTTTTAGATTGATCATCAGGATGGATAGGTATTTGGAAGAAACCAGAGTAACCATCTAGATAACAAAAATATTTATTAGTTGCTAGCCTTTCTAACATTTGATCAATAAAGGGGAGAGGGAAATGATCCTTTTTCGTGGCAACATTTAATTTTCGGTAATCAATGCACATTCGCCAACCTGTAACAACCCTAGTGGGGATAAGTTCATTTTTATCATTTCGCACAACAGTTGTACCCCCCTTCTTAGGGACTACCTGCACTGGACATACCCATTGAGAATCTGGCAAAGCATATATGATACCTGCATCAAGAATTTTGAGAACCTCTTTCTTCAACACTTCCTGCATGTTAGGGTTAAGTCTCCTTTGTCCCTGTATACAAGGCTTATGACCTTCTTCTAGATGAATTTTATGCATGCAAAAATCAGTAAGTTTAGAGCTAACTATGACTGGATACAACTCGGCATCATCTAGAAAAGCATATTTCAAATTAGGGGGAAGGGGTTTCATTTCGGGCTGTGTTACCTCTTTGATGGCATATGATTGTTGAGGTAATGATTGATACCTTTGGCTCTCCTCTAAAGTCATTTTCTCATTGTTCAATTCACGGCCTATAGCATCAATTTCCGAATCTCCTTCACCTGCATTAGCATCTAAACACAAAATGGCCTCTAGGGGATCCTTTGTAAGGGATCGAGGCATGTCATCCAAAACAATTTCACCAATAATATCGATCCTATAACACGACTGCTCTATCATGGGGTTTTTTACTACATTATTAAGATTGAATGTCACTTTGTCATCCCCTACAAAAAGAGTTAAACTTCCATTTTTAACATCAATGACGGCACTTGCAGTATGTAAGAAAGATCTACCTAGAATGATGGGGATATGAGCATCCTTATCAATATCAAGGACAACAAAGTCAACAGGAATAAAAAAAATTCCTACTCTAACAGGTACATCTTCTAAAACACCCTTAGGGTATTTTATAGTTCTATCCGCCATCTGCAAAGTAACATTAGTAAATTTAAGTTCTCCCATGTCAAGCTTCTTACAAATTGATAAGGGCATCACACTTACACTAGCTCCTAAATCACATAGAGCCTTATCAATAAATAGAGGACCTATATTGCATGGAATTGAAAAACTGCCAGGATCCTTCAACTTAGGAGGAGACTTGTTTTGAAGGATAGCACTACACTCCTCGATGAGTGCAACTGTCTCTGTTACATTCAACTCATGTTTCCTGCTTAAAATATCTTTCAAAAATTTAGTATAAGTAGGCACTTAAGTAATTAAATAAGTGAAAGGCACAATAGCTTGCAAATTTTTAAATATGTCAAGGAATTTACGAAAGTGATTATCGTTCTTGCTCCTAGTTACCCTGTTCGAAAAGGGTAATGGCACCTTTGAGGGAGGAATTGTATCAGTAACTGAATCTACTGCTAGAGCTTGCTTCCTTGGTGCTTCCTTCTCCTTTTCTGCAACTACTTCCTCAAGGTGTTCAATAACAACCGAACTAGTCTTCTTTGTTCCATCTGCAGCCTTGTTAGCAGCATCATAATGCATTCTAGGACCTTCATAGTAAGTACCGCTCCTTGTCGCAATGGAATTGCAATGATCATGAGGTGGATTGCTTGATGAAGCATTTGATGGAGCAGGTTGAGGAGGAAGTTGGTCTTGTTGCCTTTCTGCTGATGATTGAGCAATTTGTGCTATTTGAGTCTCCAATTGTCGATTGTGGGCCTGCATAGCTTCCATGGCTTTCTGCATCTGCATCATCATGTTCTTCAGTTTTGAAATGTCATTGCTAGATGGCTGTAGAGGTGCTGGGAGTGGTGCTGGAGGTGGTGGTCTACTGAAACTCGGTGGTTAAGGTGGAGTAAACCGTTGAACCTACTGTTGTTACTGTGGTACAAAATGTGGCTGCTGCTGTGGATTTTGAACATTGCTAGTATTCTTGTAGGAGAAGTATGGATGATCTTTCCAACCAGGATTGTAGATGTTAGAAAATGGGTTATTCTTGTAGGCTTGAAATGCACATACTTGCTCCATAGCACTATGACATGCTTGCATACTATGCCCAAAAGAACCACATAAATCACAAAAGACATCTGTAGCTCCCGAATGTGCAGCCATTGCAGCTACTGTCATTGGATTGGAGGATGGTGTGTTGCTTTTATCTAGCTTTTCATGAATTGCATTGATTTGTGAAGCCAAACTCTCATATTTATCATCTATCACATGTTTTCCTCCTCTCTTAGCATATCCTCTAAGATTACCAAATTGAGAATCATGAATGGCAATCTCCTCAATTAAATCATAAGCAGCATTGACTTCTTGGTTCATAAACCAACCGCTAGCAGCAGAATCAAGTAAAGTTCTACTCTCATTACCCAAGCCATTATAGAATGATTGCACTAAAAACCACTTCTCAAGTCCATGATGAGGGCACATTCTCAATAAATCCTTAAATCTCTCCCATGTATCATAAAGAGTTTCATCTGTTTCTTGGTTAAAATTCGTAATTTGACTCCTAAGTTGTGCAGTGCTCTCTGGAGGATAGTACTTCTTTTTAAAAGCAAGAGCCAAGTCATCCCAGCTATTAATAGTATCCATGCTTAGCTATTCAACCAAGATCGAGCTTTCTCCTTCAATGAAAATGGAAACATCGCACATCGTATGTAATCTTGAGATACACCAGCTTGCTTGATTGTATTGCAGTACTGAATGAAGTTATTCCAATGTAATTTCGGATCTTCTTTCATTGTGCCTGCAAACTGATTACTTTCAACCATGTTCACCAAAGTTGGCTTCAATTCGAAATTCTGGGCCTCTATATCAGGAACTCGGTATCCACCTCCCACTGTTGCAGAACTCGGCTGAGAATAGTATTTTAAGGACCTTGCTTGTGGTGGTGGCGGCGGCGGTGAATCATCCCGTGGTGGGTTATTCTCGTTGAACTGTGATCCTGACATCTCTTCTTCTTTATCTGAACTATCGGAAATGTTCAACTCAGCAAATAATTGTGTCAAATCAACAAATGTTCGTTCGGAAAGAATGCTTCTTCGTGATCTCCACTTCTTTCTACGACTCCTCTTATGCAATGTTCTTTTCGGTTCAGGGTCAATCCAAACCGGCATACAGCCTAATACCTGCACACAATCGAAACTCGAAACCGAAATGAGAACTACCTCAAAGAACGTGAAGGTTCCTTGAGGTAAGAAAAATAAAACCGAAAATAAAGGTAAAAGAACACTTTAAACCCGACTAATAGAATTAAGAATTGCCTCCCCGGCAACAGCGCCAAAATTTGAATAGGCTATCGCACACCTCTCAAAAATAACCGAACAACTCTAACTAATATAGTTAGGGAAGTAGGGATCGAATCCTCAGGGAAGCTATTAAATTCTACTAGTTCTAAAAAGCCTAAAGCGTGTAAGGGGCCTTGGTGGAAATTTTGGTAAATGGTTTCTAAAACTAAGAAGACTAAGAATTGAAACTAAGGAAATGACGGGAAATTATCGATTAAACTCTATGAATGGAAACCTAGGGCTATCGGTTCACTATGATCAATCAACAAACTCAATTAACACTCACTAATCAATTCATTGGCATTCATGAACCAGGGCTCACTAATTCTCTCGAACTTAGACTCCCACAAAACTCCTTTACCGACTCTCGCTCGAATAAATTCGTTTTTGCCTATTATTCAGTGGTCTAATTGTGGTAATCTTACCTCTCGGCCTCGATTTCAACAATAACCTAACTTACAACTAAATCNACCTGACTTACAACTAAATTCGGCCACAATTTAATTGCAGTCACTAGAAATCAATATTAGAAATTCAATTAAAAGCCAATAACTAATTAGAAAACGTAAATTAAATTCACACCATGATCATAGATCCCCTAACCCTAGAGAAAACAACTACTCACTCATAATTAAGGGAACAAAAACAAAATCAAAATTAAACAACATGATCATAAACAAGAACTAATTAAATCTAGAATTAAAACTAAATCAATTACTAATAAAACTAAATTAAGAATCAAAATAGCAAAACTAATTAATCTAAACTAAAAACTAAGAAACTAAAGAGATTCAAGAAATTAAAGTAATTGAAAAGCATAAGGAAAGAAATTGCCAAAACAATGATTGAATTGCATTAATCGAAAGCCTGAATTGTTGAACAAAGTAATCAATCCTAAAAGTCTAGAGAGAATAATGGTTTTTGGATACCTAGGTCTAAAAATATCATAAAACTAGTTAGGTTCGTGCCCCCTTTACATAGAGTATATATAGGATTAGGGTTTTAATTAATTAAAACCCACGAAGCAAAACCGCACGGAAAGACCGAATAAGGCGAGAAAACCGGCACTTGCGCACGCAGCGAACAAAAGGGCTTTACTCCCTGCGCCCGCAGCCCTCATGGTTCGCAATCTGTGGGGCTGCTGATCTATGTTGCGCCTGCATAGAAGAGATGATGATTAAAGGTTGCGCCCGCATGAAGCTTATTCAACTAAATTTTGACGATCTTCCTTAATTCTTCGCTCGATTTTTCGAATCTCGCTCGTGACTTGGCACGCATTCCAAGGCAAGTACATTTTGACTTGTTTTAGCCTCCAATGACTTCATAACTCTCTATTAAGCTCCTGTAACATATAAACAAAACCGAAAACCATGCGTAATAACCGAAAAAGTATAAAATAACCATAAAAGGTTCTAAAAGTCAACTAAAGATGCTAAAACCGATCCAAAACATAACTTAACATCGAGGGATGATATTTAGTCAAAACAAAGCCACAAACTTAACTTTTTAGCACGAGAATCAACCGAAAATGAGGGAAAAACACAACATAAAACACGTATATCACGACTTTAAAGCAACTAACAATGAAGCAGAATACGAGGCGTTGATTGCAGGAATGATAATGGCTAAAGACTTAAGGGCAACAGGTTTGGAGGTGTACAGTGACAGCTTGCTCATAGTTAGCCAAGTCACAGGGGAATTCACAGCTAAAGACTCCAAAATGACCAGCTACCTAGAGCTAGCCAAGCAAACATCAGCTCACTTCACACCCTTCAAAATCACTCAGATACCGAGAGATCAGAACACCCAAGCTGACGCCTTAGCCAACCTGGATCGGCCCTGAGAAAAAGCAGAGTACGTCTATAGCCATAATTCACCTAGCTGGCCCTGCTATAAACAAAAACACGAATCAGCTAGTACTCACTACGACCAATCAAGAAGTAGCCATCAACGACCAATCATGGACCAAACCACTCTACGACTATCTGCAGCATGACATCTTGCCGGAAGACAAGCTAGAAGCCAGAAAGGTTAGGTTCAAGGCATCCAGGTACCAGCTCGTCCAAGGAATACTGTTTAAGATGTCAGCCAGAGGGATACTCCAGAGATGTTTAGAAAAGGAAGAATGGCAGAAGCAGCTAAAGGAATTCCATGATGGCCAATGTGGATCGCACATAGCTGGAAGGTCGCTAGCAAATAGAATCCTTAGCTACGGATATTATTGGCCGACCGTTAGACGAGACACAGACATATACGTGGCCCCAGGTTAAAAGGTATTCATGCTAGAACTAACTGACTACTTCTCCAAATGGATCGAAGCAGATGCCTACCAGCAGGTAAGGGACAAGGAAGTAGGCTCCTTTATCTGGAACAGCATAATATGCAGGTTCGGGGTTCCATCCGAGATCGTGTGTGACAACGGATCCCAGTTCATAAGTGACAAAACAAGAGACTTCTGCAGCGAATGGAATATCACCTTGACTATGTCAACCCCTAGGTACCCGCAAGCAAATGGGCAAGCTGAATCAAGCAACAAGTCGATAATCAACAAAATCAGGAGAAGATTAGAAGCTAAGAAGGGGAGATGGACGGAAGAGCTACCTAGAATCATGTGGGCTAATAGGACTACGCCTAGAGCAGCTACAGGACAAACGCCCTTCTCCCTAGTGTATGGATGCGAAGCTGTACTACCTGCTGAGATAGCCATACCAACAGCCAGATATGGACTAATGACACAAGAAGCAAATAAGGTAGAACTAGCTAACGACCTGGACACCTTAGAAGAGCTAAGAGACAACACACTCATCAGAATAGCTGCCCAACAGAACATAGTAGCTAGAAGCTTCAACAAAAACGTAAAAGCAAAAACATTTCAGCTAGGAGATTGGGTGCTAAGGAAAATTTTTGCTAACACCAGAGAAAAGAATGCTGGAAAATTAGCTGCGCAATGGGAAGGACCGTATCAAGTCATCAAAGTTATAGGCAATGGTGCTTACAGGTTAGCTACAACGCAAGGAAAAGAAATGCCTAGAAGATGGAATGCATCCAACCTGAAGGTGTACCACTTCTACATCAGATTGAAAGCACGGCCCAGCTAGCAAGTAAGCCAAGCTAACACAACTATCCTAGCCATGATTTTCTTAACTATAAAGTCATTGAATGCTTAACTTAAATTCGTTGGTAGAAACGCCAACTAACAATTGTTTTAACATAGACAGGCCTTAGACATGCCACCAAGGAGTACAGATACTCCATGCAGAGTAGCAACTAAGGCCCAGACGTCGCTCAAAGTTATAACTCTATTAAAGAGGAAGTGGATACTAGCTGGAAGCTGCCCCAACAATCAAAACACATAGTCAAGCCGCCCCCAGATGGCCTATAAAGTAATCTCACCACTTACCCAACACAAGGTATGCATACGATCTAACTTAAAGCTAGCTAGCAAACACGAATATGTACATAATGATTTCAAACCACGATATTATACGCAAAATAGCAAAGTCATAAAAAACATTCAAAATAAAGAAGTACGAAATTAATACAAATTAGAAAAGGCCCTAAGGAAATTGTCTGACAAAACATAATGATTAAAAAGTTAATATCTAATCTAGAACGCAAAAGAGGAAGTGATCCTAAGCTTCTTCATCAGCTGGCTCCAGCACCCCTCCTGCTTGGCTCTCATCAAGAGGAAGGACAGCTACAGGGGCAGGAGTCTCCCCCACAGTAGCTGCATCCCCCTCACCAGCCAAGCTGGCAGCATCACCAAGTGGAGCAGCATTAACCGTCTGAGAGGAAGCAAGAAGGAGGTCACCCAAGCTACCAAAATGCTCCAAGTACTCATCCACCACAGCTTGGCAGTCCTTAGCCGTAGCCCCCTTATGATAGACTTCATAAGCAATCATAGCTCTCCCCTTGTAAGGGAAAAAGCAACCACATCCTTACTCTCCTCCCTTAGATCCTCCAGCTCCTGTTCTAGCTTCTTGTTTTTGTTCAGCAACTCCTCATTTTTGCCCTCCAGCTCCTTCTCTCTCTCCTCCAGTATACACCTGAAATCCTCCTCCAGCTTGGACTTCAATTCAGCTTGCTGCGTCCTAAGAAGTTCATTCTCCGTTGTCAGCTTGTCCACCTTAAGCAACGCCTGGCCATGCTTAGCAGTAAAACCCTTCACTAAGCTCCTGGCAGCTAGGACGTCCCCTTGGAGAGCCTATGAGAGACTAAGTTAGGAAAAGCAAGTAATAGACAACATACACACAAAAATCCACTAGGAAAGCGTCTAACCTGGAGGGAGTGGCCAACTGCGTGGCCCAGAACAGCCTCAGGAGACAGGTTGCTAAGGCGCTGCCTAGCAGCCAGGAATAGCAACTTCTCGACATGAGGCCCTATCCCTTCCTCTACACCTTCCTTACCCAGGAAGGTAGGAGGAAAAGATAGCTCTAGGTCATCCACCGGAACGGGGTCAGATGACCTAGGAAGCTTAGAAGGAGGAGGCATAATAACCGCAACTTCCACAGGCCTCGAACCTGTGTTCGCAGAGCTAGTTGTGCTGCTGCTTGCGGTTTTCCTCTTCGATACCCTCCTCTTGGCCTCCTCAAAAGACATCTCCTTTAAACCTATAGGAAACGTAGCCAAGTCAATGTTAGGACCAATATCAAACATAGCTAGACAACGACTAGGAAGACAATTACCAGCAAGCAAGAAGGAACTTTTACCAGAAGACATAGCTGGAGTGGTAGTTGCAGGTTCTTTAACAGCTTCAAAGGTCCTTTCTTCGAGGGGACGACTTAGGAATGCCCTAATAGCTAAGCTTTCCGTGATTAGGGGAGGAGGAGAGTGGACTGCAAAAGAAAGTAAGTAAGAACCAGATTAATAAAAGTGCTAAAAGCTAAACAAAGAAACGGTACTAATACCTGTAGCATTCCATCCACCAACCAGCCACCTTCCCTCTTCACCAAGAGAGGACTTCTCCACAAAGAAGTACCTACTCTTCCAACCCTTATCTGGCGCCCCCTCATCATCCACCAGCTTGTTCCCAGCTACCCTAACCTTCAAGGTAGAATACCCAGGGCCTACCTTCCTAATGGAATATACAGCTAATAAATCATCTAGATTGAAATCTAACTCCCACTCATTGCTTTTTTCCTCAACCACCTTGCAAATCCTCCAAAAAGAGGGCTGAAATTGTCCCGGACTTAGACTTAGATGCTTTAGAACCAACCGAGCCAACCCAGCCAAAGGGAAGGTGAACCTAATGGTAAAGGGGTACTCGAAAAAACATACGTGGTTAGAGGGGCAAGTTTCAGGTCACTGGCAGGAGGTGGGAATCAATAATTTAGCCGACTCAGGGAAGAGACCCATCATGGTAATATGTTGGAGACGCTCCTCTGTTATTACACTCACTATGTCATCCTTAGCCTTACCCATGTTTCCTAAAACAAAACTAAGTACTGGAAGAAGGAAGCAAAACAAAGAGAGAAGGAGAAGATCTCAATACCTGATAGGCTAAAGTTGTCTGGAAGTTCGCAAAATCACAAAGAAATAAAATCAAATTTTTTAATTCTCTTCCTAAAGAAATTAGCAAAGGTGAAGAAGGAGAGTGAAAGAGGTGTATTTATAGGGAGAGGAGAAGGGCATAACGATTATTTTTCTTAACTGCTAAATCTTTTCACATCTTTCTTTCATTTATTTTTAGAAACTAATTATTGCTTCTAATTATAACCGTTTGTTTCTCGGAAACTGTGTCGATCCCCAACGGTAACTTGCAACCTGGTAGCTGGGCGCTCCCAGCTTACAAGTTAGGGGCAAATTGTTATGGCAAAAATTTCTACCTATAATCCAACTTGATTGCCAGTTATGCAGGTACTCAGCTAGCAGCTACAACTTAGAAACGGTCAAGATAGTGGGTCCGTGAATCAAGAAGTCAGAAGGAGAATATTCTGAGGAGCTTCTAGAAGAGGAAGGACGTGAAAGTTGATTCAAAGATATTGAGTAGATCATGCCTAAAGAATAGGAACATCATTTCAAACTAGCTTGAATTTAGCCCATAAATCAAGCCAGGTGCATTCCCAAGGAGTAACCGACTTGAAGAAGGAATAACGGCCAGAAGCGACGGTTATTCTATAAATAGGAGAGGAGAAAAAAGATACATACAGAAGGCGATCACAAGAGAATCAACACTTTATTATTTATTCATTGTTTGCACGTACATCACACATATTCTATTTACATTCTTTAAGCTAGATACTTAGCAGCTATAAACTAGAACTACCTAGCTATCTAGCTAGCATTATACATTGTAATTGTAAACAATCTTATTAACTGGTGGACTGGTGGACTCAAAGCCACCCGCGGTTTTTTACCCTGATTTAGGGGGGTTTTCCGCGTCACCACATCTGGTGTCTCCCCCACTCCCTTCTTTGCACTATTTCATTCCTGAATCAAAACGAACAAAATTAGTAATTATTTAGCTATTGCCGGAACCAGCTAAGGTTTGCTAGCTAGAGCAGATTTTAGCATAAACATTACGTACGAGATTTACTTGGTTATGGCAAAATATATGTCTTATATGCTATACATGAGCTAGCAAAAACAATTGGAACTTGGAAGATTGTATCTCTAATGCTGGACAATGATCCGCCAATATCTAATAATAGCAATATTCAGGGTATTTTTGTCAATTCCTTTAAACCGCAAATTATCCTTGATGACTTCGCCCTTTTGCTTTATTTATTATCTTAATAAAATACCAATGTGCTATTATTAGTATTCTGAATTACCAAATTAAACTAAAAATAGGTATTGGCATTAATCAAACTTACTTAATTATATTACTTTTAATTAATTATACCTGATTAACTTAATTAAAGTTAATTAACTTAATTAAAGTTAATTAACTTAATTAAACTTGATTATCACTTAACTAATTTTTAATGGCTTTTTATGGTACTAGTTATCGATGTTCTACTACTTATATCATGAACAATTTTTCTTCTATGTTTAATAGCCCACCATAATTTGCAATATTAATACAGATAAAGAGTTTTGATTGTTATCTGAACATAGTTGGCACTTGGTGTGTGCATAATCCGGTCCGGACCAGAATTTAGACGGGACCGGACCGGTCCAGCAATTCCGGTCCGGTCCAAGACCGGAAAATTTAAGTCCGGACCGGTTGGATCAGTTTCCTTGAAAAAATTAGTATTTTTAGTAAATAATTGTAAACGTTTAATATATATATACAGGTTTTTTTAGCTAAAATACTAAATTTATTTAAGTTCTATATATCATTAAATTTTATTATACTTAGGCCCTGTTCTCCTCAACTTATTTTTGCTTATCTAAACTTATTTTTGCTGATCTGAACTTATTTTTGCTGAAATGAACTTATTTTTGCTGAAATCATGAACAATTTATTAAGGATTGAAACTGATTTTTGCTTAATTGAACTTATTTTTGCTGAAAATAAGTAAAAATAAGACGAGGAGAACATGACCTTAGTGCATATATAAGAGGGACATAATTTTTTTTTTTTAAAACTATAAATTCAGGTCTAACCGGTCCAAAACAAGTTCGGACCCGGAAAACAAGGTCTAGTCCAAGTCCAGACTAGAATTTTTCTAGGCCGGTCTCCGGTCCAAGAAAACCAGAGATTACGGTCTTCCAATCCAACAGGTCCGTCTGGTCTTGGACCGGTGTACACCCCTAGTTGCTCATGTAATTCTTTTTTTTTGTTGTTGTAATCTATATCGATGATGCTTCAATTTTGACCATTTTTGTTGATGTAAAATTATTTTCAACTATAGGTTTTCTCAAGCATGGAAGTTGTGTAGCTTAAAAAGTTATTAAATTTCAGCTAAAGAAGCAACTTTCATCTGCTACTCTCACTCTCATACTCCCTATTTTTTAGTTTCTTATAAGTCTCATTTGGGCTTGTTTAAGACTTTTTGTTCTGTTTCTGTTCATTTGCGGCAGATGCTACCACATGGTTGTGTGGTGTTCTATATATTTTAGACTCACACTTGTTGTTTCATCCTCTTCAGTTGTTTTTATTCTATATACTTATGTTAATTATATCCTTCTTTCTAATTCTATTTCAGCTGCTAAATCAGCTTCTGTTTTACGGTAACAATTGCTTCGGGGACTGATAACAAAAATGGTATTTCTTTCATATTTTCAAGTAATTGTGCTGATGTTAGTACTATATTTATGCCTGTGATCGAAAAGGTTTTGAGACACTTGTTTAGGAATCCTTTTAACTTTATTGTTTTTATGAATAGTTGCGATCCTATTTTTTGGGTTTGTAGTCCTACTAATGATGCACTTTAGTCTAAATTGTCACTGATATACTTTTGTGAAGTAGTCTAAATAGCTACATGATACGAATCGAAAACAAATAGTTAAATTGAAATGAATTATAACTAATTTAGCGTTATAATTTTGAATATAAATTTTTGATTTTTTGTTTCTAATGCAAAATTTTTATGTGCCATTGTGAAGGAGACCAGGAAACTTTTTTATTCTTGTCCGGATTCTTTGAAAAGTAAGTTTCAAAATCCTAAATTTTTGTTGCACCTATAATACTTTAATATGAGAATGGAAGATTATGATATATAGGAAAACAAATTTATAAATACTTGTTTAGTAGTGTCGATCCACTTTAGTAGGTTAGCTGGTTATGTGTATGGATTCACTCTTTTTGCTCAACTAGTTGAGACACCGCGTGCATTGCGCGCGGGGGGCCCCAAATTAATGAATGTTTGTGTTTGTAGATGTTTCGAATGTTATGTGTTTATACTATATTATGCTTATATATGTTATCGAGTGATTTATTGACGGTGATTTCTTATCCAAGTGTGTTATTGGGTGATTTATTGGCTAAATGTCACTGAAAGTAAATAATTGGGAGGCCATCGACATTGAAAGTATATGGTGCCCTTTTAAGGTACTAATGTGTTATTATATTTGAGGTTTTTGTGATGTCAAAAACTAAAAGGTTCACACCTAACGCTAATGTATGCAACTAAATGTTTGTATTATTGTACTTTTTCCTTGTTACTTGTAACAATATAATACTTATGATGAGTAGATTTCATAATGTATTCAAATACAAAATAAAAAGTGCTTATGCCAACTCTAAATAATGTATGAGGACAACGATAATAAGCTAACGCAACCTTGAATAGGCACGTCTTTCACAATACTATGTAAATCTAAACTCGACCATTCAATATTATTCGGATCGATGCAAACTATAAGCGTCTTGATAAAATATTTGCAACAAACTAAATTTTATATGAAATACTTAGATAGAACCAAAAAAAAAAAAAAAACACAGTTCATCAAATTATCAATTTATCAATAATGATAACCAAAATTGCAATAAATACACAATTCATCAAATTATCAACTAACCATTAACTCATGATAAACGAAATCTCTAAATTGGAAGAAGAATTTAAAATAAAAATAAATAATAACTGACGTCAAAGGGGGGTTGCCGCGGCGTTGCTTGCAACAACTGGAAGTTGGGAACAGCAACAATAGCATGCAGGTCGACACTGGGCAGGCAACAATTCATCAAACAAATCAATTTATGAGTCGGCACCGCCAAACAACAATTCATCAAACTAATCAATTTATGAAGCTAAATAACAAGAAGAAAAGAACTAGGAACATAATCAAAGTACTACTATCTGTCTTTCGCCTCCCTTTCTCTATTGTTTGTAATGGTATGACACTAAAATTATGAGTTCACAATGCTCACATTGAACAAATCAAATCAAAACATCAAAAATATTGAACACAACAATTCACAATCAATCACAATCCTCTAACTTCTTCCTCCTACACTTCTCATCTATCCTCCCTAGCTACACAGTCAAATCCTCTGCCACATCCAATCCCCCCTTTGGTTATATTCCAAACTAAAGTGATTCTCAGTACTGAGCTAGATTAAAAAAATAGAAGCATTACAAAAACAGCTCACAAACTCATTGAATTGGAAAAACAATCCATCACTATAACCAAAGCAATGATTCAAACACCATAAAACCAACCATTGAATCAATGCTAAACTAACCTAAAGGAGTAGATATCTTAGAAGATCACAATCATTTCGTTTGATGATATTGCAATATGCAAAACTGTTAAATGAAATTAACAAACGACTTTAAATTGATAAAAACAAGAATACTAATTGCCACTATTCAATTTTAAATTCACTACTTATCCTCCCTCTACACTCAACTCCCTACCTACTTGGGTGCTCATCCTCCCCTCATACTCAACGTTAAATCCCCTTACCTATAACTTCAAGAACTAAAGTTGTTAAGATCAGATAACCCCACTCTGGTTAGATCATTCACCAAAATAATTCACCTATACTATGAAACTAATTCAGCAATTTGAATGACTACGTAAATGAAAAAATTAAATGTGCATAATTGAGAAACAATCAGTTATGAACATCATATTAGATCAGAGAAATTCAGTCCGCCTTGTCAGACACGAGAAACAGCACACACGATGGGCTAATCCAACCGTAAATGAATGGGTAAGTGAATGACTAATGGAGTGATGTGGGTGAGTGAAGGATTGGATTAGTAATTAGACTGATGATAAACTACATGACTAACATACACAAAAACAACTCACGTTATAGGATGAAATAGATAAGTTGCATGATTGAGATAGTGAGTGAATTACTGAATTAGGTTAATGAGAGAGTGATTATTAGAAAACTGATGTAACAGAACACCACAGTCAGTTTAATAAGTTCATAATTCAACTAATATGTTACCTTGAACAACAGCATCAAGGGCTGATAATCTTCCTTCAACAACACTCTAAGCAGCTGTAATGGCTTCCTCAAACGGCCACATGGTTACTACTATTGGTTATTTTGTACTGTTCTCAACCAAAACTTCATTGCTTGATTTGAATATAATTTGACAAATGAAATTGAAAGAAAAATAAATACAGAATAAATTGTGTCATAAAGATTTGGAGCATTATTATAAGGGGATTCTAAGTTTTAGCGTGTGAAGGTGGATGTTTTTAAAATAAATCCAAAAAAAACAATGAATTTTAAAGTAAATAAAGCTAAAATGGAATGATGCATGAACCCTTACAATTGTACCATCATAAACATATCAAAAGTTAGAATCAAAGCTAAAATCTTGAATCATCAATCATTTAAGTTGATCGTTAAAAACGTAGCAAAAATTTGAATCAACTTGAATATAATAAGACTTTAAGCTTAAGCTAATACTCAAATTGATTACAAAATCGAGGAATAATAAGATGTATTACTTAGATTTATGAGAGGATATGAAGATGTAACCCTATCTCAAAAACTAAGAACAGAACCGAGGTCATATCTACAAAAGCTAAACAAATGTATACAAAACAAAGCCAATCAAAGCATGCCAAACAAAGATAATAGTATACAAACTAGAGCAAATCAACCGTATACAAAAGACAATAAATCAAGAGAATTAGTTCAACACAACAACAGAAGGTAATCAAATCAGATCAAACAACCGTAATTAAATCAAAGCAAAACAAACAAAGTAAAAAATTAGATTAGAAATCTACCATGAACAATAGCAGCCACCGCACGTCTATGATACAGGCCAATAGTCTCATACGATCGATTGAAGTAATTAACTATGTTAGACTTGATTATCTAAGATATATAATTAATCACAACCACCATTGTAGTAAATCAGCAGTAACAATAGCAGTGCCACATCCGATACATTCTATCACGCATTTATGATCCTATGTGTAAGGGTCGCAGCTTGTAAGCAACCACCTTGCAAAAGCTGTTTCTTTTGTTAGGAGCTGGGTCCTCCCTGCTGAAGCTCACAACTTGTTGGCCCTCCAGAAATACCATTCTACATAAGAACTTAATCATTAGCTTGTATTGGAAAATTTTAGATTCACAAATCGAACAAACCCAATTCAAATCCCTAAATTCAAACAAACACACATTGTAAAACACAAAAGCTTTGAAATTTTAGTAGAAAAATAGGCTATTGGTACCGGTTTTTTTAGCCTATTAGTATCTCTTGTCAAGGGTTACTAATAGTGGCGTTACTAATAGGAAATCTATTAGTATCATTTGTAGAAAAACCGTACTAATAGGTAGCTATTAACTCATTAAAAACCAATTAATTCTGCTATAATTTCAGTTATAAATTTTAGCAAACAACATGAGCAACTACTCGAATTAATAACTATGCATCAATGATTAGATCAAATATTATAACATCACAAACATTTTCAGTTCAAAAGTTACAAATAGATTAAAATCTAACAGATTAACATAAAATCATACCACATTCAAACTTCACATGAACATAGTTTCACATTATCATCAAAACATTAAAAATTTCATAACTTTGTTACAAGAAAGATGAAGATCATTACCTGCTTTAGTCATTCCAACACCACTGTCAATAATCTTGTTCGCCTTATCAGGAACGAGTCTGATGAACAACTCTGGTTGAGCATCAAGCTTACTCTTATTTGGCAAACCATCAAACCTTATTTTATCCAACGCATACAAATTCACAATAATCAAACCTTATTATAAATAGTATCCAAATAACAA
Source organism: Suaeda aralocaspica (assembly GCA_016808085.1). Taxonomy (NCBI): domain Eukaryota; kingdom Viridiplantae; phylum Streptophyta; class Magnoliopsida; order Caryophyllales; family Amaranthaceae; genus Suaeda; species Suaeda aralocaspica. Next base: position 338,616 of record PYUH01000656.1, on the reverse strand, counting down.
TAATCTTAAAGGTCGAGACATAATAAAACCCCAGAAATGTTCTGCAGTGAAACTAATTTATGAATTATTGAAGATTTATCAAGTGAATCATGTTATGCATGTGGCTTGATCTACCCCTCTCCTTTATTTGATTGATTTATATTGATATTGGAATCAAAGAATAAACTCATAAGCAAATGAAACTAAAAGTAGTAGCACCATATAATTATAATTACAATTACAATACAATACAAGGCTAAGAAGAACCAGAACCCACCTTTCCTACTATTGTTGATGAAGGTTTGAAACTGGAAGAAGTCGTGGCTGAATGCAACGAACGTTAAAAATGCACACAACAAATTAGTAAGTAATATAAAAGTAACCATGAAATAGGAATATAGAGAGAGTATAGAGAGTATGAAGAGAATGTCAATTGTATTATTATTATTATTATTATTATTATTATTATTATTATTATTATTATTATTATTATCACAACATCATATACATAATATAAATATATACATATGGTTATAACATTCAAGGGGTACAATACTTTCAAATGGTACATTCAATAGACATATTCTTTGAGGACTTTTACGGATATAATGACGTCCACAATATTTTCATAACACTCCCCCTTGGACGTCAATTATATTATATTATCTAATGCCAATTAATATGTGTATGCGCTTGAATATTGCCTCATTAAAACCTCACCAGGAAAACCCAATGAGAAAAACCATGGTTAGGGAAAAAGAGTACAACGCGCATTTACTCCCCCTAATGTGTACATCATTGATGATCTTTTAGACGACGCAATTCAATGGTATAAGTCAAGTTACTAAATGTAGCAGTTGGAAGTGCTTTAGTAAACAGATCTGCTAAGTTCTCACTTAAACAAATCTTCAAGACATTAATTTCACCATTCTTCTGAAGATCATGTGTGAAAAAGAATTTTGGTAAGATGTGCTTTGTTCGGTCACCTTTGATGTATCCTTCTCTAAGTTGTGCAATGCATTGTTGGAATTTTTTTCCCGGATTTCAAACCACAACTTTCTCGTATTTGATGAATTATCGACCTTAGCCATACACATTCACGACTAGCTTCATGGATTGATAATATCTCTGAATGGTTAGAGGAAGTAGCTGCAATAGTTTGTTTCATAGAACGCCAAGAAATAGCAGTACCACCACATGTGAACACATATCCAGTTTGTGATCGAGTATTATGAGGATCAGATAGGTATCCAGCATCTGCAAAACCAATTAAATCTTCTTTGGCTAGATTATGAAAAAATAAACCCATGTCTTTTGTACCTTGAAGATAACGAAGTATGTGTTTAACTCCATTCCAATGCCTTCGGGTAGGGCATGAACTAAATCTTGCCAATAAATTGACTGAAAAAGATATGTCAGGTCGAGTATGACTTGCAAGATACATTATTGCACCTATAGCACTTAAATATGGTACTTCAGGACCAAGAATTTCTTCATTAGTTTCCCAAGGGCGGAACGGGTCTTTATCTACTTCAAGTGACCTTACAATCATTGGGCTGTTTAATGAATGTGTTGTATCCATATAAAGCCTTTGCAACACTTTTTGTGTGTATGTTGTTTAGTGCACAAGGATTCCATTGTTAAAGTATTCAATTTGTAACCCCAAACAAAATTTTGTCTTGCCAAGATCTTTCATTTCAAACTCTTTCTTTAAATACTCCATTGTTACTGAAATCTCTTCAGGAGTTCCAATAAGGTTTAAATCACCAACATACACTGCAATAACAACAAATCCTGATCCAAATTTCTTTATAAAAATACATGGACTAATTGGATCATTCTTATAGCCTTCTTTTAACAAGTACTCACTCAAACGTTTATACCACATACGTCCAGATTGTTTCAACCCATAAAGAGATCTACTCAGTTTAATTGAAAATTGTTCTCGAGAACCTGAATCAGTTGCTTTTGGCAACTTAAAACCTTTTGGGAGTTTCATATAAATTTCATTATCTAGTGGGCCATATAGATAGGTAGTTACTACATCCATCAATCGTAAGTCAAGTTTTTCTCTTATTGCCAGACTAATTAGGAATCTAAAAGTTGTTACATCTACCACTGGAGAATATGTTTCTTCATAGTCAATCTGGTCTTTGGGAGAATCCTTGTGCAACTACCCTCGCTTTATATCTAACAATTGCACCCTTTCATTACGTTTTCGCACAAAGACCCACTTATATCCCACTGGTTTTACACCTTCAGTTGTACGGACTACAGGTCCAAATACTTGTCTTTTTTCAAGAGATTTTAATTCTGCTGTAATTGCTTCTTTCCATTTCGGCCAATCATTTCTTTGTCTACATTCATCAATGGCCTTTGGTTCATGATCCTCATTTTTATCATCATTATTATCCATAATTTCTAATGCTACACTGCATGCAAAAACATCATCGACGTCGATTTGAGTTCGATTCCAAGTAGTTCCTGACATGACATGATTTATTGAAATTTCTTCATTATCAGGTACCTTTTCTTCCTCTGTCATGTCTAATTTTCTTCTAGAGATTTTTCAAAATCAAATACTTCCTCGATTTGGTCATCATTTATCTTTACTCCTTGTCTTTTTCGAGGAATTTTATCTTTGGAACCTATTGGTCTTCCATGCTTCTGGCGTGCTTTAGTTTCACTAGCAATTTCATTTCGTCCTTCTGGGACATCAATTTTAATTGGAGCATTTAAAGCTGGAATATGTTACTTAGTCACTCTTTTTGGATCAGTAAAAGTGTCTAGCAATCGATTTGCTAAGCTTTGTAAGTGAAATATCTTTTGAACTTCTTGTTCACATTCATTCATACGAGGATCAAGATGAGATAACCGTGATTCATTCCAACAAATTTCTTGGTCCAGTTGTTTCTTTTCTCCCCCTAAACTCGGGAAAAATGACTCATTAAAATGACAATCAGCAAAACGTGTAGTGAACAAATCTCTTGTGGTTGGTTCAAGATATTTAATAATTGATGGGGATTCGAAACCAACATATATTCCTAGTCTCCTTTGAGGACCCATCTTGGAGCTTTGTGGTGGAGCTATTGGAACATAAACTGCACATCCAAATATTCTTAGATGGGAGATATTTGGTTCCTTACCATCAACCAATTGAGATGGGGTGAATTTATGATAGCTTGTTGGCCTGATGTGAATTAACAATGCAGTATGTAATATAGCATGCCCCCAAGCTGAAATTGGAAGGTTGGACTTCATAAGCAATGGTCTAGCAATTAATTGTAGACGTTTGATTAATGATTGTGCTAGACCGTTTTGTATATGAACATGTGCTACTAGATGCTCAACATTTATCCCTATGGACATACAATAATCATTGAAGTTTTGAGATGTAAATTCACCAGCATTATCAAGACGAATAGTCTTTATAGGAGTATCGGGAAAATGTGCTCGTAATTTGATTATTGAGCAAGCAATCTCGCAAATGCCATGTTACGAGTTGATAACAGAGATACGTGTGACCATCTAGTCGATGCATCGATTAAAACCACAAAATATCTAAATGGTCCACATTGTGGATGAATTGGTCCACATATATCCCCTTGGATACGCTCCAAGAAGTTAATAGATTCAAAATTTAACTTAGCTGGTGAAGGATGAATTATTAGTTTGCCTTTTGAGCAAGCAACACAAAAATTATTTGAAAGAATATGTCGGCCTTTTAATGGATGTCCACATGAATTTTCAATAATCTTTCGCATCATAATCAAACCAGAATGACCTAACCGGTCATGCCAAACAATAAAATCATTACTAAACTTCTGGTTTACTAAATTTTGACTTTCAATTGAATTTATTGTTGTGTAGTACAAACCAGTTGAGAAAGCAGGTAATTTCTCCAAAATATGCCTAATACCTTGAGTTATTCTAATAATTTGAAGGAACTCATCATTTCCTTCGCCCAATGTCTCAATATGATAGCCATTATAGCGAATATCTTTAAAACTTAGCAAATTCCTTTAAGACATGGAAGAGTACAAAGCATCAACAATATCGAATTTTCTTCCTGAAGGTAACATTATATGTGCTCTTCCAGAGCCTTCTATGATATTTGTACTACCAGAAATAGTACTCACACTGATATTCTTCATATTTAGCTGAGTAAAATATTTATTATTTTTTTAGTATTGAGTGAGTAGTTGCACTATCTGCAAGCATAATTCTTCACCATTATGTGCTACATAAACTTGAGGGGGATTCATATTCTTAAAAAAAAAATATATATATATATATATATATATATATATATATAATATTGTGTCACTGTATATATATTACATAAATTAAAATAAGATTTAAATAATAAAATAAGTATATAACATTAACACTGAGTATTTAAAGAGTAAATTAAAACATATTACAATCATAAGTTTCACAACTAAACACAATAAAGTACTAAATAATGTAATAAAATACAATCACAGTTTAACACACTTAACACACATACTATATTATATAGGGATCGAACATAAATCATGGGAGTTTATTTATTCCCTTCCTGGGAGGTGAAGAAATCAGAAACCTCTAAGTGAGTTAAATAATCATTATTAAAGTCGCCATCGCCATCTTCAATCACAAGATTGGTCTCAGCTTTCTTTCCTTTTTGCTTTAATGATTCTTGATATAATGCAACAAGACGCGACGCACTCGTGACCAGTGTCCTTTTCCACCACAACGGTAACAAATACTAGTTACTTCCTCTTCTTTCCTTTTCTTACTTTTACTATCATTACGATTCCATTTCCGATTAGAATTTGAGTATCTAAAATAACCTCCACAACCTCTACCATATCCACGTCCACGGCCACGACCACGAGTATGACCACTACTGCCGGTGTGGTCTACAGTGGTTGTCACATTCGCTTCAGGGAATGGAGTGGCTCCAGTAGGACGGGACTCATGATTTTTCAAGAGTAACTCATTATTTTGTTCAACCACTAAAAGACAAGATATTAATTCAGATATTTTTTAAATCCTTTCTCCTGATATTGTGTCTGCAGGACAATATTATTTGCATGGAAAGTGGAGTATGTTTTTTCCAACATCTCAGCATCGGTTATCTTTTCTCCACATAATTTCAATTGAGATGTAATTTTGAACATAGCTGAATTATACTCGCTAACGGATTTAAAATCCTATAATCTCAAATGTAACCAATCATAACGAGCCTTTGGTAGTATAACCGTTTTTTGATGATCATATCTTTCTGTTAGACTATTCCAAAGGATTTGTGGATCTTCTATGGTCAAATATTTAGTTTTTAGTGCATCGTGGAAGTGATGGCGAAGGAATATCATAGCCTTCGCTTTATCTTGACTTGTTGCCTTATTTCCCTCTTTAATTGTTTCACCAAGGCCCTTTGCATCCAAATGTATTTCAGCATCCAACACCCATGATAAATAATTTTTCCCGGTAATGTCAAGGGCCAAAAATTCAAGTTTGCAAATATTCGACATATTTCACTAGTTAAAAATAATGATAATATCATTACTTGTACTAACAACAGATTAATGAAAAATAGCATAAATTAGTCATATAGAAAACAAAGACAAAATAACACGGGAGAAAGTATACCATATATTACGTATATATTATGTCATGTAAGCATTTGTAAGTATATTTGAGCCATGTAATAGATATTTCAAAGTAGTAAACTATAAATATGCAAAAGTGACCAAGAATTTCGAACACAGTGATCAAAATATTAGGAAGCGAAATTCAGAATGCTAATGCATCATTTATGAAAACCAATAACACAGTGAAATTGGCTATGATGTTTTTATGACAACGATAAAAAATAATGACAACATGGCTCAAAATATATGTAACGATAACAATTATCATAATCTAAATTTCACGTGATCATATAATATAACGACAACGATCATATAATGATGAAGAGAATATTAATCTAAATTATATTTATGTTGTCATTAATCTAAATTATATTATGTGTCATTATATTACGTTATTAACGTAATCATTATCATTATATCATTCTATGCATGTAAAACAAAAACTCAAACCATGCACAATAGAACATGCGTAATATCATTCATGAAGATCAATGCCCATACATTTGCAACAAGAGGATTATAAAATAATCCATTCGACTTACAAACATGATCATTCAACCATGTAATTATTATGCCAAATTACATAATATCTATCCATGCAAAAGTTAAATCGGAAGAATGATATGGTGATTACTCTATCAATTTAAGAATAACGTGCATGATAATCGCAAATTACAATAGGAAGATAATTTGTAAAAATGAAACTTACATCGATAATGATTGATAATTTCCTTTTTCAATTCTCTTTTGAAAATCTTCTTAACAGTTGGGTAGAGAATTCGTGCTGATAACGTAATATAAAAGTAACCATGAAATAGGAATATAGAGAGAGTATAGAGAGTATGAAGAGAATGTCAATTGTATTATTATTATTATTATTATTATTATTATTATTATTATTATTATTATTATTATTATTATTATTATTATTATTATTATTATTATTATTATTATTATTTTTATTATTATTATTACAACATCATATACATAATATAAATATATACATATGGTTATAACATTCAAGGGGTACAATACTTTCAAATGGTACATTCAATAGACATATTCTTTGAGAATTTTTACGGATATAATGACGTCTACAATATTTTCATAATAGTAAAAAATCAAAGCAAAAAAACTTATATATTTTTAACAACAAAATTATTAAGAAATTGAAAAAATATTCAACTTTAAACCCTAAAAAAAAGGAAATCAAAACCCAAAAATTCGAAACCCCACCACCCACCCAAAAATGATCAACGCAAAAAACCATAACCCAAACCAAATTACATTTGTGTTTCAAAAATCTGAACAGATCAATCAATCCCCCCAAAAAATTAGACATTAAATAACTAACCTATAGCAATTCCATCAGCAAAAGCTTCAATCTTTTGAAGCCCCCCAAAAACCCAAACCCCAAAACCTCAAACAAAACGAAATAAGAAAGTAATCATCGAACCTATTGCAAATGCGCCGGAAATCCATGATTCTGAAACGTCCAAGGGTCGCAGGGAGCTTCTTATGCATGGAAGATTGGCTCGCGAAGGTTGAGTTGAGAAAGGAAGAAGGCAGGAATAAGAGGGAATGGAGGAGAGAGAAAGAAGGGCGAGCAAAATAACGAGGGTTTAAGGGAGAATGAAGCGCAGAAAGAAGGGTTAGACATGAGTTTGGGCGCGCGTGATTTCCACTTGTTAGCACAATATTTTTACTATGCTTGTGCTTAGGTGGACTAATGGGACACATTCACTATTCTTTCAGTAGTGAAAATCCTTACTCACATTTTAAGTAGTAAGGATTAATCAACTATCCCTTTTTCTATTATGTGGTTCAAAATTGTGAAGAAACAAAAGTATTAACTTATATCCATAACACATTTCATAGTGCTTTGATGACCTTGCTTCCCTTGTAAATGGGGTTGATTTTCATGTTTCTTTACCAATACTTTAGCAAACGATGTAGAGAAATCTAGAAAAACCAAAATTGATGGTAAATAATTAATCATTTTATGTATACTAAAAACCTTAATCAATTTATGCTAGTGATAATCCTCTCGTACCTAATCAATTTAGAATTGATGATCAGTTTTAACCTTGTCATGTCCGAAAAAACCAGATGCAAGAGGGCACAAGTCAAGGTGACTGAGTGAATAAATGAACATGCAACTAAATGAATGAGTGAGTTTAAAAAGAAAATGATAATACAACGTGAATTAAAATGGGATGAGTCGATAATTGAAAGAGAGGCAGAATAAAATGAGTGATCAAGCATGAGGAATAATTGAGTTTTATGTTACATAAATTACATATACATGTTGTTTGAATTCAGATAACTGACACTAACTAAGCAACTTTTGATGATATTCTGATTTTATTTAATAGGCTTCTTAATACTTGTAAATATGCTTCTTATCCATTCTCTTAGTAGTTAAAAAAGTTGTACTTGTATCATTTTTTACTTATTCAACTGTGAAACACTGAAAGGTTTAGGCCTGGTGAATTTTGTTTGTTATATTACGCAAGAAGTAAGGCTTTGTTGTTGTTGTATTACATAAGAAGTAAGACAATATTTCTCACTAACCCTAGAGATACGTATGTAACTTTGCTTTGTTATCAATTGCTAATACTATGGTTCATGCGTAGTTCTTATGAAACATTTTGAAAGGTTAACTCAAAGATATTTTAAAGACTGCACAATATAAAAATTTTGTTTCATTTAAATACAAATAGGTGAACCCAACATTTATTTTTTGATGCCTCGAATTGCAAATTCCTCCTTGACCTTCTGGTTAATTACTTGGAGCATCGTCTCTTAACTAAATTTTTGACCTAATTGTAAGCAACCCACTTTTCTTTTTTCTATATTTTTGACATTTTTGTAATGGTTTTATTTAGTGTTTTCAGCTGCAGTAGTGTAAAGACGAAGATAGCAACATTATTGCATAGTGGCTAATTTGTGCCGAGTTGATGTGCAGCTAATGGGTGTAGGGTGACTTACTAGATTTAATCAATTGCTGCTTATTTTCTATTTCTTATTCATCAATGAGTAATAATACATTTTGGTATTGCAAGTTGAATTTGTTAGTTGAATATGGATGATTATTTATGGAAGATTTAATTGTATTTAGGTTTATAATTAACGGATGGGTTGCTAGTGAATAGTTGCATTTTGGTGTTACATGGAGGTATGAATTTAGTTAAAGGTGCAATTATACAGTCGACGTTGGGTACAAGGTAGTTTAAAGCAGTGTGGAAAGTTGTTATTTATTTTATTTATTTATTTATTTATTCATTTTTTGCTGGTAAAACTTAACTCGTAACGGGCTCAGTGTATTGCCCGTTACAAATGATTGTTTTTTGTTGCACAAAATTTTATTCGTAATGGGCAGAATGTATGGCCCGTCATAAATACTTCTCATTTGTAGCGGGCAGAATGTAAGGTCCGTTACAAATACTTGTATTCTTTAATTATAATTGCCCCATTTGTAACGGTCTATTTGTAGTGCTCGATACAAATAGTTAGCTTTTGTAACAGTCAGAAACCCGATACAAATAACATTAGTATTTGTAACTCCTACAAACGTAACGCCTAATTTCCGTTCGAAATAGACGATTTTGCCCAATGCAATTAAGGATTTTTCCATTAGTGTTTCTTTGATCATATCCCTATTTTTCACTTTTTATAACCTCGATTTTTTATTGCAATATAACATTATAATATGCATTTTGCATACAAATAATTTGTACATTCAGGCATGTATAAGACATGGTCTTGTTTTTATAAACCTATATTTAGTTTAGCATATAACATTCGGTTTTTTAACTGCAACATTCAAATTTCAATGTATTTTCAATATTAAATTTCAATGAGTAGTATATATATTCATAACCTATTCATTTCATTTTAAATAAGAAAAATTTTATGGTCCCGTCTTTGGTTGTGTCGCACATTTTATTTTGTCTCGCCTTTCATTATCTAGTTATAATCTCACAATTGATCTTTTTCTTATCATTTTGGTCATTGAAGTATTTGATTATGCTGGTAACTGACACTATGAGTTAAACAAACATGTAACTAGTGAAATTTAATAAATTTAACTAATTAATTTAAGTTATTAGTTTTATTTACTAAGTATAAATAGTTTAAATTAAATAAAATAATTTTTCCACGAAATTAAATAGGACCAAAATTAGAGAGAAGCATTAAAAAAGAGCTCTAATTATTTATGACTAATTAAATAATTTTTTCTGAATTTTTTAAAAAAATCACATACTCATCCAATTACTATTAAATAGGAACAAAATGTAAAGAGTTGTGTCAAAGGTGTGATTATAGCTAGATAAATGAAAGATGAGACCAAAATGAGCAACTCAGCAAAATATGGGATTGTTCCCATACATTTTTCATGAAAAAGTTTGTAGTTTTCAACGTACAATCATTTGTTTCATTTAAATAGGAAATGTTATGTTTGATTTGTTGGATGTTTATTATATCCCTAGTTTGCCTAAATGATGTCTTTGAACATGGAATTGCTATATAGTTATATATTTTCCAACCACTATGTGTAGATACCTACATTGGTCCCACCTAAAAGGCCAGTAAATAATGTGTACCACATTGCAATAAGTTTAACTTTTGAAAATTGAATGCTTGAAATTAATAACGAATAAAATAAGTAAAATGGTTTACGGATATAACCGATGATATGTTCTGATGGATGAGATGCGCTTAAAATAAATTTCTCTTTAATTTCATATTTTATTTTATTATCTTTTTTATTACATTTTTTTTATTTAATTTTGTTTTATCTTATTCTATTTTATTTTATTATTTTATTTTATTTCATTGGAAATTATGAAAATTAATTAAACGCGAAAACACAACCAAGTACGTCGAACCTTCTAGAATATTATGGAGGATCTATACGAAATAAGGTAACTTTAGGTTTATGGAAGCGTATATGTGAAATCGGGAAGTGAATTTCGAAATATGGGAGTAAATACCGAAATGTGGACACAAATATTGAGAAAAAGGAAAAGAATCCAAAACTTCTATAAACCGAGCGTCGAGCGCTAGAGCACTCAAGGCGAGTGCTCGAGCGCTCAAACGCTCAGCGCAAGAAACCATGCGCTTAGGTTGAGCGCTCGCTAGGCGCTCATACGCTCGTCGCTGAGTGCTCCAACGCCTCCCCGGCGATGTAGCACTCGACGAAGACCTACTGGCCACTATAAATACGTACTCCGTCCAACCTTCATGGAATACATTAACACTTCGAACTTCACATCTTTTATTCTCACTCGAAGTGCGTGCCATTTTCTCTTTGTACTTTCTTTCTCTATAAAAACTCTTTTAAACCCTAAAACCTTCTTAAGCATCATCATAAATCCTAAACACAAGCTACTATAATAATAATAGTTATTATTATAGTTCTTATTCAAGCATTCGAGTTAAGAAGTTATTTCGACTATCGCACAAAAGGTACTTCAAATGATGAGGCCGAAATCATCAACAACATCATCTTGAGTTCTTCAAATATGCGTTAGTTTATGTGATTGATTGCTTTCTTAGATAATCGACATGTTTTGATCAATTCCTGGAATATTGACTTAACTATGGCTCAGTTTTCAATTAAAACTAATCTTAAGTAGAAACATAATTAGGTTGTTTATGTGACTTTGAATGCTACATGTTTATTGCTTTTAATCACATAGATTTCATGTTTAGCTACATGACTTGAAAGCATAACCTCACATAAAGTAAAGATAAATCTTGCAGATCGGCTTAAGGTCTCTAAATCTTGATTAATCCTAAAACGATCACCCTCACATGTCATTAGAAATAAAATATGTATGCATTAACCAAAACCTGCCTAGCAATATCTCTATGTGTTTTAGGACTAAATCGAAAATATCTACGCTATAATTGGATATTATGATTGTGGAATTACATATGAGACCAAGTAGAGGCCGCTATACATGGGGGGATAGTGTGAACTACTCTTGTCCTTACCCTCGTTCCCGAATCGAAAGATATGAGACATTCTTACTCTTAGCTGTCAATTTGCCTTCGGACTAGACCTAATGGGGTTCCGTGAGCTCATGAAAAGAGTACAGTGGCGACATCTTTACTTGGGTTTTGAGTCTCTAGACTCACTCCCTAAGCCAAGCATACTCACACTATGCAAACAAGTAAAGACATTCAATATCCGTAAAAAAAGGACACGTGAGCTGGTCACAAAAGCCTTGGGTCCACACTCTGTGCATTAATTCTACATATTCAACTTTTAAATCTAACTATTCAAATTTTAAAATAGATATAGAAGTGTAAGCTTATATTTAACAATTGAACTAATTAAAAAATATATATTTTTGTAAATACAACATGTGGACATCAAAGTGCTCATGTTTCTCATGTTATTCTTCAATATCCAACATATAAAGGGTTAATATTCAAACTTTAAACTTGGATAACTGAATTGAATATCCATTTTTGTGAAATAGAAAATTGAAATATCAAGTGATAATTAGGTTTCCATTTTTGTGAAATAGAAAAATTACATATCAAGTGATAATATGTATGATTTGTTTCAATGTTCAACTTCTAAAGCTAAATATTCATCTTTCTAAGGTGAATGATTCTTCATCATTTCCAACATTATTTCGGTTGAGTTACTTAAGTTCTTCACCCTCCTTTGCAACGATTAATTAGTGAAGCGTTACCTACAAAAAAAGGGTTGATAGTTAATGTTCATGCTCAAAATATTAATATCCATACCAATTAAGAGCAAACGGAACTGAAAAAGTGAGTATGAATAGTAAATTTCTGAATATTGAACCATAATGATTAGTGAACATCAAGAGCGTAATTAAGAAAATATTAGATCATAGTGAGCTTCAAAAGCAGAATTATGAATATTAAACTAATAAAAATTGAACAACAAGAATAAAAATATGCATATTAAACTAAAAAAAAAAAGTAAACATCAAGTATACTAAAGTCAATGTATTTGACCAAAGAAAAGTAAATATCAAAAGTAAAATTTTGAGTATGAACCATAATGAATTTTGGGGTAAAATTTTGGATATTGAATCATAGATAATTGAATATTAAGACTAAAATATTAAATATTGAACTATAAAAAAGTGAATATCAATAGTAAAATTTTTGTATACTGAACCAAAAGTGAAAATCCGATCTAAAATATGTCGCAAAGGCTGATAAGAATGTTGATAGCATTGTTTTCCGCTTTCATTCGAATTGATGAAAGTTCTCATGATAATCAAAGACAACCCATCATCCAAACCTAAAAAAGATTGTGTCATCTTGTTCAATTGGTTTAACTTCATCGGTTAAAGACTGAACATTAATTGTTCCCAAACTAATAATATATTGTTTTAGCTTGACTGCTTAATCCTAAAATGATATGAGTTGGGCTAGATTGAATCAAGGAATCAAAACGATCAGAGTAGACTTAGAAATAAAATGCCCTGAACTAACTCTAACGTGTAATGCAAACTTAACTTGACTTCCTTACACAAAATCATACTAATTGCGTGACACTATAAATATACTCCATAAATGATGTTTACTTGACTATCTTAGTACATAGTGCTTAGTACTTACCCCCCACCAATGTAACGCAATTTAATTGATATTTTAGAAACTAAACAAAAGTTGGCTTTGACAATTGACTTATAATACGAATTCACATCAACTACCAGCCTATTGAATCAGAAAATCATAACAATAAGACAAATTTAGAAATGAAACAACTAAAGGTTGTATGGGGTGATAAAGCTTTAAGTTTGTGCAAAAAATATAGCATTTGAAGAATTCTAAACTCATTATATGATGCCATTTTTATTCTTTTACAACAACTAATGAGTACAAATTATTCAACATGCAGCATTGATTTTTGTTTTTTTAAGTAATCTATATCTCAAACTCATTTATACACTTTATTTCTTTTCTATTCACGAAATTTGCTATATTTATCCATTACACTATTAGGTATAATTACGTATACAAGATTGATTTAGAAAATTATTTTCCATTCTTATACGGTTTCCATCCGTTTCACTTTAATTTTTGCATAAACTATTTTGATACTTCGTATAAAATAAATGATAATTCAAATAGGAAAAAAATCTACAAAAAAAATGCAGAACACGATTAATCATATTCTATCAATTAATAATGTTTTTGTTTAATGTAGGTTAGTGAAGTTTTTCTTTGATTGGGGACCCACCCAATTTGATAAGTATAATTCATCTGTCAAACATTCACTTACTCCTACGGTCCCACTCTGCTACTCATTCTGTTGATAAATATTTCTTGTATATATTTTTTTTTATTTTAAAAATTACACTATTTAAAAGACTCTAAAAATCAATGGTCTGAAATAACATTTTAATGTGACTACGTGACAATGAGGGATAACTTGGTTAAAGCTTCTCTCTATTTCAACAGATCTTAAAATTGTTTATTATTGCTTCTTTATGTGGGTAAAAAATTTGTTATTTGACAAGTAGATATTTGTCTCATTTTGGTTGAATTGCCCTTTTACAAGAAGGGGCTCTGAATAGCCCTTCAAAGGTCGAAAATGAAGTTTATAATCCATAGTTTTCGTTATATTCGGATTTTTGGAAAACAGATTGTCGAAAAAATTTTACATTATGGCCCAATGATCAAAAGTTGGCCCTTGCAAAATTTTTTAGGGTTCGAGAGTTCAAAATAATAAAGTCTCTGGTTGACCCAAGAAGACAACTGTGACAAAAACAAATAAAAAAGTTTAAAAGAATTATTTAAAAACATGCATTAAATTTTATTTATTGGAGGGGGACAATGCACAATGATAACTTTTTTTTTGTACAATAATTCTCCATCACTTTCATTGTATTTTTTGCATTCCATTTATACACGTTTGCCCATACAAATTTTTTAATGTTTATATCTTTAATTTTATATTTGTAAAAATTATAAAAACTTGACTTCCTAGTAGAATAAATCAACATGAATCAAATAAGACCCCATATGAATATGGTTTTACTTACATATAAAAGCACAAACAACGGTCAAAGCATAGTTTGTGAATAATACCCAAAGTCAAAACGTAAATAATAAATTGAAACGTCATTTGATTATTTTTCTCAAGCTAAGCAAATTAGTTGCTAGCATAAAAAAATTAATGACAACATAAAATTAGTTTGGAGTAATAACATAAAGTTGCCATGTGGACACCAATGATTTTATCATGGGTCTGTTTTAATATATACCTAGATTTTTGGCCCTGGCGATGCCCCGCTCAACTACAATCAATAAGTATAATATTATTTGCAATATTTCATACTACCTTTGTTTTTTTTTGTTGCAACATTTCAAAAGTTGCACTATTCATCTTTTAAGCTTTGATTTAATTTTATGATCAATGTATAAAGAGTAATATAGTCAATATAGATCTCGTTTGATTCATCTTAGTGTGCACTTATATTAATATATAGTTTTTATAATTTATACAAATATATAATTAGAGTTATAAATTATTGAAAATGTGTTTCGGCAAGTGTGAAAAGTAAATTGTAAAACGCAGGGAGTAATTTATATTATTACATTTTGTAACTTTGGTTACATACAAAATTGATAAAAAGAACATTTTCGTACGATAAGTACAGAGACGTTTCTGGCCCAGGGCAAGTGCGACTGCCCTAGGCCCAATACCAACACTATCATATTAAGTATAAAACATTTGCACATTTATTTATATTCGTTGTCATAGCCCATTAGTTAAAGTGAAGTGTTATTAGTCTTGAAGTTTGTGGTTCAATTCCCATTACTTTTTAATTTTGAATTTTACTTGTGTAGATTTGTTCTTTTTATTTCTCTTATTGCCTACTTTAAACACTTAGGTTCAATCTAAGTGCTTAAACTTAAGATATATTGGTTTTCCTAATATCATTTCTCTTTTACCGGAGTATATATTTTTAATATAATCTTATATTCAATATATATTTTATTTTTTAACACCTTTCATTTTTAGTTAGGTCTAAAATAATTTTGCTTAGATAAAATCCAAACAATCAGATTATTTATCATGTACTATGAAATTTAATTTGCAACCACCTTTAGTAGCTTTATAGATGAAGATATTGTAGAAATGTGTATTAATTATTTGTAATTGAAATTTGTTTTTCAAATTATTACCATTAAATAAAGTCCTTGATTTCCTAAGTATATGATCTATTTTCAAAACTTATGGCAAATTTTTACACTAATTAATAGGGCCCATATAATCTATCTCGCCTAGGCCTCTGAAAACTCAGAAACGGCCCTGGATAAGTACTTAGTAGTTTAAAGATTTAGGGATGAAAATAGCTACTTTGAAAAATTGGGATATGTTAACCTAATTTTTTTATCATTAAATTATCAACTTTAAAAGATGTATACATTGTGTAAGTATTTTTGGTAACATACTTCGTAAAGCCTTTTTTTTTTTTTTTGAGGGAATACTTTGTAAAACTTAATACATAGTACATTACTATTTATTATGTTTTACTTTGAAACACTAATCAACAAAATTCATTTGGTTTAATGGTTAAAGATTTCCATTTCATGGCGAGTGGCACGTGGCACATAGACTTTGAGTGAAACGCTTTTTAATATATTTTATAGATTATAGATAGATTTGCTCAAGTTGGATACGTAGACAGTGGTGTTTATAATTAATTTATTACTTTCAATAAAAGAAAATAGAATTTCAATAAATTTATTAGAAAACAGAATAATTAACACAAAATTCTTTTTTGAAACAAATGCAAATTTTTTTGTATCGCTAATCTTAGTCGGGTGTGATTTCACCATAAACTAACAAAATGCACCTTACATTACCGCCGCAAGGATGTGTAAGGTGTGTTCCATTATGTATGTTGTATCTTCAAATATGATGTTTATATAGCCAAACCGCCAGGTGTTTTATGTCATGAAAATATGGAATTTTAAGAGTCTCATGAAGACATGGAAGTTTAATCATCGAGCCGTCCGGCGATGCTTTGGCCGCCGCCGCTGCCGTTGATCGGGGTGTCATCGGACCTTTGCTATGCTTTCAATTAACGACCGATAAAAAATATAAATGAAAAGATTCTAAATATAACCAACAAAGGAAAACGCCTAAGCAAAATATTTAATTTTTTTGACGGGAACTTTTAAGCGGAATATAAACAAGTGAAATAGAGAGAATATTTAATAATTGGTTTTATAATCATCTAAATTGCAAAAAACTCATAAAGTCGTAATTGGTCAAGTAAGACAACTAAACCCTAATCAGGTAAGTACTAAGTACTTAGTGAATAAGAACAATTATACGCTCTATATATAGAGAGTGAAGGATAACTCAGTTAATTAGAGCTTCCCTCCCGATTCCAAGTAATTTTGAAATTGATTTTTATCACCGCCTCTATGGCTCTAAACACTAAAAAAAACCTTTGTATATACATTTGCGCTAAGCTTGCATTCAACTATAAATGCGTTATGAGACTGAGTGGGTGACTCAAGTGAATACAAATTGTCTTTTAATTCCATGATATCTTAAGGTCAATTCTAATTATCCACACTTGTAGCTTCAATTCCATGCAACCCAACAAAAAAAAAAAATTCCAAATACGTTACCAATTAAGCTTGTTCACATTCACAAAATCACACTTGAAAGATAGCAAACAATGAATGAATATAATAAAGCATGAGTTCCGTACTTTTGATTTTAAAATGGAGGGGTCATATTCGTATGCTAGCATAAAGACTATTGCATACCAGCGCGTCAAGTACATTATTAGTGTCGATGTCAAAAATAGTCACTAATGAGTCTGAGACCAAAATGTATAAGGTAGAAAAAGGGTCATAAATAGTCATACAATTAATACAATACCATAAAATTAAACAAAGTATTCAGCCACCAAATATTATGACGCCTCCTTTGTATTACATTATTGTGTTTTTAGTCTACTTTTGCAGAAACTTTTGCTGTGCCATTGATACCATGACCATCTCCAAAACACAATTTCTTAAAGATCCTCAATCTATAGTTTCCCCAAATGGTATTTATAAACTTGGATTCTTTAGCCCGAAAAACTCGAAAAATCGTTATGTTGGAATATGGTTCAATCAAGTTCCTACACTGACTGTTGTTTGGGTAGCTAACAGAAATAAAGCCATGAAAGATACATCAGGTGTGCTGAAATTTTCCGAGGATGGAAATCTTCAGTTAATTGATGGTCAAAAAGTGATCATTTGGTCTACAAATGTGACAAATTCAACCATCAGCAATACTACTGCACAGCTTCTGAACTCAGGAAATCTTGTTATACTGCAGTCTAATGTAACTGATTTAACAGCATCGATATGGAAAAGCTTTGATCATCCTACAGATACTTTTTTACCTAGTATGAAACCTACAGTTCCGGATACTCTTAATAGGAAAAACATGATTTTTCGAGCATGGAGCAGTGTATCAGATCCTTCTGAAGGTAGCTATGCAATCGGTATTGGTACAACTGGTGGGATTGCACAGGTTTTCACATGGAATGACGGTGCTAATTTTTGGAGGACTGGTCCATGGGATGGGAACAATTTCATTGGACTTCCAAACGTGGACAATACTTTGAAAGATGGATTTGTACTCGAGGAAAATAACCAAACTCTTGACATGTCATTTGAACCAGAATATGTTTCTTCTTTGATCAACTTTGTAGTATTACATAACGGTACTATCATTGAACAATATTGGGATAGCACGAACAAGATTTGGGTAGTTGGGTGGGCAGCACCATCAACAAATTGTGAGGTTTATGGAACATGTGGGGCGTACGGTTTCTGCGATCATAACTCAGGGACATGTAAATGCTTAAAAGGTTTCCGACCCAAAAACAATCAGGAATGGAGGAAGGGAAACACAAGCAGTGGGTGCATGAGGCGGAAAAATCTACAGTGTGGGACTCAGAATGGCACAGTAGACGAGTTTTGGAAAATGCAGAATATGAAAGTGCCTGACAATGTGGTGCATATATCAGCATTCAGTCAAGATGGTTGTAAAAAACAGTGTGTAACAAACTGTACATGTTTAGCATACGCATACCACTTGAACATCGGATGTATGCTGTGGTCTGCAGACTTGATTGACACTCAGGAATTTTCAGGTGGTGGGGTGGATCTTTTCCTGCGTCTAGCAGCATCAGAACTAGGTAAGATTATCATTTTACACCTGAATATCTTATAAACATTGTAATTGACTATAATTGAGGGTGGCATACTTTTGGTTTCAGAGGATAGTAGGAGTCACAGAAGGACTGCAATTATTGCATCAGTAACGTCAATAGGTGCAATTTTAGCTGCTGTATTCATATACTTTCTGTGTAGACGGATCATACATAGAGGTAATAATAATTCATTTATTGCTGAGAAACTTCTACTTAATTAATTAATATCATCAGCATTTTAGCCAAAACATCATAAAGATATGCTAAATTTTCTCATTGTTGACTCAATTCGATCAATTAGGAAAGAGAGATAAGGGAGACAGAGTAGCAAACCTAAATAAGCTCGAAGTTGGCCAACTTGAACTGCATGAGCCACCATTGTATACATATGATCTGCTGCGATATGCAACAGACAATTTTGATGAAAATAACAAACTTGGAGAAGGTGGTTTTGGTCCAGTTTACAAGGTAATGCTTGTTTTCATCATAAAGCCATTTAATATAGAAAGAACACGCCACTAAAACCTTGTTTTCATTTCAGGGGATGCTGGAGAGTGGACAGATTATAGCAGTGAAAAGACTTTCAACATCATCTGGGCAAGGCCTTGAAGAGTTCATGACAGAAGTGAAGGTGATCTCTAAGCTTCAGCACAGAAATCTTGTCAAACTTTTGGGCTGCTGCATAGAAGGAGATGAAAAAATGTTAGTTTATGAATACATGCCTAATAAAAGCTTAGATGCTGTTCTTTTTGGTAAGTATAATTAGTTCATTTCTTACCATATTTACTAAAATATCATTGCTTGGTTTTCGTTCATTAAAGTTGTGTTTTACAAATATGATCAACAATTGCTTAAATTACCACGCCTGAATTCTGCTTTCAAATAGATTCTCCGGACCAAGAAAATCTATCATGGGAAAAACGATTCAGTATCATTGAAGGCATATGTCGTGGCCTCCTCTACCTTCACAGGGATTCTAGACTAAGGATTATTCATCGGGATCTTAAACCTAGTAATATATTGTTGGATGAAGATCTCAACCCAAAAATTTCTGATTTCGGTATGGCACGAATATTTGGAGGAAACCAAGATCAAGCTAACACCAGAAGAGTGGTTGGAACCTAGTAAGTAAAAGTGTAAACATTTGATGTTTTTACTAAGAACTTGAGTGTTATTCTGTTGAACTTGCCTGACTCTTCAGTATGGCAGCGGTTACATGTCTCCTGAATACACAATGGGACACTTCTCCGAAAAATCTGATGTCTACAGCTTTGGAGTTATCTTATTTGAAATTGTCAGTGGTAAAAAAAATTCATCCTTCCACAGGAATGAGCAGTCCCTGACACTAATGGGACATGTAAGTGACCAAATTTTGCATATCATTACAATACTTATACCTAAAACTCCCTTCATAAAAAATGAGCAATATTAACTAGTAATCTAATATCAAGTAGAGTCTCATGGTTGTTGGTTTCATGTTTTCAGGCTTGGAAACTGTGGAATGAGGGAAATGTGGTTTCATTCATTGATCCAGTTATTTCTGAGCCACGCTTTGAGAAAAGCATTCTAAAGTGCATACATATTGGACTGTTGTGCGTCCAGGAACTGTCTAAAGATAGGCCAAACATCTCAACTGTTGTATCGATGCTTGATAATGATATAGAAGACCTTCCACAACCCAAAAAACCTCCATTCACAGAATGGGAGATTTCGTCAGAAAACCAGCAGAGCAGTTCCCTCCTAAGAAATTCCCTTAACACTTACTCTACCACAATCATACAAGGTCGATAATATGAACTCTCAAGTCTCAACATATAACTATTCAAGGTAAAGTAGATCAAAAGCTGTCTTTTAAGTTCAACGATTTTGTCTAAGTAACTCCATGTTGATATAAATCAAGCAATATAAAGCTGTACATGTGCATGTTTTTCCGATAGCTTACAACGTCAATTGGATTGAAATAACTGAATAGTAATGTTTGTCATTGTGAATTTGTGATGTCCTATAATATTGCTACTTCGCTACATACTATGCATATTAGCATATAAATAGACCCCTATACTTGTATACCCCATGATATGTCAAAAGGCAAATCAAAGTTGCAGATTATGCTAGTCATGTTTCACACTAATGATACCTTCCGCAATGACTAATGAGATGCATTTCACGAAAGGATGCATCTCATCAGGAAAATTTGCAAGAGGACAATTAAGCTAACAAAACAGCTCAAAGTTATATGGTGAGATCGCTAGGAGGTTTCCAAAAGAAGAAATTCCACAAAAACATACAGTGAATGTGTCAGTGCTCAACTTCTCGATTATACACATAAGAATAAAAGATAAAATTCAACCTCTAGTTCCCAAAAAAAATGCTCCTAATGCATAAGCCCTTAACATTCAGAAAAGAACATGTTTCTTTTATAGTTTGTAACTATTAAATGCGAAGTTGAAAGAAATATCGCACATAATTGTCCCTGCATTCAGGGGCTATAATAATAAATTTAGTTTGTTGAACCGATTGGTTGCGAACATGGTCTGAAACTTCTAAGACACAATGTCGATTAAGACACAATGTCGATTAATGAGCATAATGCCCATAATTGCACCTTATCTTCCTATCATTCCGTGACTTATGCTACTCAAACTATCCATTTCACCTTACCCGCTAGTGTCAGATTATTGGCATTTGGCAGTTTGACACTTCAACATGATTGTAATCACTAGAGTACTAGACGCTTTATATCAATAGCTGAGTCTCACATTTAGACTTATGTCCACGTCGGCCATATGATCATATAAAGTACCAAGTAAACAAAGTTCACAAGTATTGAAAAACGTTTATACTCAGTATATGAATTGCAATACTTGTAAACCATGATCATATATTAGACTACTACAGTATATCATTAAATCACTTACTTTATTCTTCTGCGCTTTAACCTGAAAACTGAAGTTTGTAAGCGAATCGCTGCACCAGTTATATAAAAGAAATGAAATTGTTAAGAACTGCACAAAGTATATAGCAGAATGAAGAGGCAATGGCAAAGCAAAATCACCATTATTTGGCATATTATCGAACATGTTATGTGCAATAATTAAAGATAACATGATTAAATATACTGTTACCTAAGAGGAGTAAGTGCTGGCATTTTGTGAATAGAAAAACCAGGTAAACATACATACAAGACTAACTGTAATTTTCTTTTTTGGTGATAGGGAGCCCAGAGCCACAAGGGCGAGGATCAGAATCGATCCCTCGCCCTCAAGAAATTAGGATGAAATCAATTGTTTGGTGAATGCTATGTAAAATGTAACTACTACGCAAATAAACCTATTGAAAGTTTGAAACTAAATGTAATTATGCATGGTGCTCCCTTTCTCTCTATCTCAGTTGAGGCAATGTTCGGTTGACATAAATACTTAAATTGTTACTCTCCGGTAAATCAAGGAATTAAAGAGAAATGTATCTATATTGAAAATGACTCGAATAGATTTGAATTCTAATCCAAAACTGAATTGAAATTAAACTAAAAGGGTACAAAACTCAATTTTACAAAATTGATTGTTATTTTCAATATATTAAAAGATATCGCTATTAACGAAACCATACGTAGCTATTAGGAATCGAACTAATAACATTTAAAACAAAATGTGAAAATTTAACTACCAATCTATCATAAATTTAACGTTTAATATTTCAAAGTAATGGATAATAAAGTCTTGTAATCATATAGTATGAGTTCTTGATTTGTATCGTTTATTCACTTGCACTAAGTATGACATTGTTATTTTTATGCCAAGTCTTTATAGCTATTTTGCTTTTTTAATTCATAACTTATCACATTACAAGTTATAACCCTACGATCTAACTTCGCACTAAAAAAAAACACATTATGAAAAACAATTAAAAGCATATTTGATAATTATAGCCGACCCGAGACATTGCCTTGGTCAAAATTCTAGTGTCCACCCTAAAATTTGTTTTGCTTTTTGATCATAGTGTTTATGGCGGAAACGGTAACATTGTTTGTTGAACCCCATATAATTTATTTAGTTGTCCCATATCAGAGAAATAGGAGATGTTGAACTAGTTTATAGACCTAAGAGTTACTCCTTTTATTGCCGATTGGTTTTAGGATGGAACCTTCTTAGGCTTTTGGACCGGTTCGACTCTCCACCTCCTTGTTGGGTTTGTTGAGAAATTTAGAGTATATATTTGATTAAATCCAAGTTCTTTGATTGATTCATAAGGTTAAGGTGGTTTGTATCAATTAAAGAATCAAAGCATAACAAAGTATAAACAACAAAGCTAAGTAGAAACAAGTTCGAAGAAGAAAGTCACGAGCATAGATATAGAAGCTCATTGCGAACCAAGAAAACAAGCAACGAAGGTCAGAGGCTCATCGTACCTCGCGACGCCGAGGTCGCACCTCGTGAGCTTGGAGCGTTCTTGCGATTACTTAGCGGTTTTGATCCATTCTTCGGTAGTTTTGCTGTTTATCTTTGTGTTCTTTATGCTTATTCATATATATATATACATATATGGTTGGATGGAGAAGAAAAACACAAGTTTAAGATATATACTCTCTCATATGCATCAAAGTTTCTATTTTCTCTGAAAAAGTTCATCAATACAACTTAAAAGAAAAATTCTGACTTTCATTGAATTACAAATATAGAAAGCATATTTGTAATTGTTCTTTGTTGTATCTCAAAATGAAATTTCTTGAACCCGTGCTTTCTTGTAAGGTTGAAATATTGCTTTTTGGATAGTGATATCACGCCTCGAAGGTTCCTTGTTGTGTTACATTTTGTGATCCTAAATAAGCACTATAAATTTTAGTTTTTCTAACAGGGTTACCCAGGCCCATTCGTTAACATGAAATTTAACATGGTATTAGAGCCCATATCATTCGGGCCTCTTATAAACTGGGTATTTAATTTGTCAAGCCACTGGTTAAGGGCCTCTGTTTGATGTTCATTCCCAACGAGGATTGTGCCTTCTGGTGTGCTCTAAGGACACTCACTAGTGAGGGGGAGTGCTGAACCCCATGTGATTTACACTAGTGAGTTGTCCCATATCGGAGAAATAGGAGATTTTGAACTCGTTTATAAGCTTAGGAGTTACTCTTCCTATTACCAATTGGTTTTAGGATGGAATCTTCTTGGGCTTGTGGACCGAACTGGTTAAGGGCCTCTGTTGGATGTTCATTTCCAACAAGGATTGTGCTTTCTGATTTGCTCTAAGGACACCCACTAGTGAGGGGGAGTGTTGAACCCCATGTGATTTATACTAGTGATTTGTCATATATCGGAGAAGTAGGAGATGTTAAACTATTTTATAGGCTTAGGAGTTACTATTCCGATTGCCAATTGGTTTTAGGATGGAACCTTCTTGGGTTTGTGGACCGGTTTGACTCTCCTCCTTGTTGGGTTATTCAGGCCCATTTATCTATAACATGAAATGTAACATTGTTTCATATTCAAGAATTTTCCTTTGCGCTAATATTTTTGCTAACGAGTATGTGTCATTTAGACCGAAGTTGAAAGACGTGTTGTCTTTTCATTTTTTTTATCATTCACAAATGTTCATTTCATGTTGAGGAGTTGTATAATCTAATACTAGAGTGTGCCCTTGCAATTGCTCGGGTTTCTCTAGGGTGGGAAGAAGATATACACCATAAAAATTTGGATGTTGGAGGTTTATAAAATTAAAATGGGACACACTAAAAATTCATAAATTAAGAAATCATAAATTTTGGCTAAACAACATTGCAGCTAATCTAAAAAAATAGATAGTAAAGAAAATAATGTATCATTAAGTTGGGCAGAAAGGTGTAATACCCCACATTTTCACGTATTTTAAGAAAGTATTTTTGTATTTTATCCGTATGATTTTAATATTTCTATTGAAATTTATTCGTATAATTTTAATATCTTTATTGAAAAACATAAATATGTTAATGGGCATATTAAATAAAAAGAAATTAATAATAATAAAATGAATATAATAAATAATAAGTTTTGATTGAAAATAATTATTTGTGTTCTTAAATAATATTTTTATGTTTAAAAATATTTTAATAAGCTTCCAAAAATAGAATTTTCAAAGGTTTCCCAATTTATTTTGAGGCAAGGGCCTGAAGGTAATTTCCACTTGTTAGGATTAGTATGGGCTTTTCCAAACCCTAACTTGGGGCCTATAAATACCCCTTAAAACCCAAAATTTCACATTTTCTCCTCATAATAGTCATTAGGATTTTCAAAAATTTAGAGAGAAAAGAAAAAAAAAAGAGTTTGAGTTTTCCGAAAAAAAAAGAAGAGAAAAAAAAACTATAGTGTTGCGCAGTTCGGAAAAAAAAAGTTTTGGGGTTTGCTTCGGGATCCATGCAAGTGCCGGACCCCACCGCCTGCCGCCACCGCTGCCACCTCCTCCCTTATTTTGGTATTTCCGAAACCTTTATAAAAAAAAAATTACTTCTTTGTTTTTGATTCAATCTTGCAAATTTATGTTCATGCTTATGTTTAATCATGTGAGTTTAGATTATGTTTTAAATATAGTATGATTTGTTTTAAGGCATGAATTAAAATTGTTGTTCATGAAATTTTAGATTAGGGTTTATAAAACTATGCAAGTAATGAAATTTCATGAGTTTTATGATTAAACTTCAATATTATGATCATGAATTATTGTTGTGTGAATTTATGATGATTTTATGAAGTTTAGGTTGATTTTTAAAGGCTTTGAAAATAAAATAAATTGCTGTCCAAAATTTATAATCATGAAATTTGATTGAATAAATATTTTGATCATGTTTTAGTTTATGAAAAATTGTTCTAAAGTATAGATTGGTTTCATAATTATGTTAGTTGATTGTAGAAGAGTTTTATCATGAAATTTTGATGTTTTTATAAGTTTTTCATGACTTTAAAGTTTATAAATAAATCTGAAATTTTAATAAAAACAAGTTAAAGTAAGTTTTAGGTGTTCATATTATGCTAGTATGATCACATATGAATTCTATGAAGTTACATATAATTTTTAGTATGTTTTATGAAATTTAAAAGTGATTTTAAGCATGTTTAACTTGTTGTCCAGAATTTATAAATTTAATAATTAGGCTTTTAAAGTATGTAATTAGCATAAATTGATCATATAAATTAAGTAATACATTGCATGATTGATTTATGTGGTTAATTTTTTTGAAGTTTTTCAAGGAGTTTTAGTAATTTTATATTGCTGTCCACTTTCCTAAAATGACATAAAAATTATGCCAAGGTTTTATAACACATAGATAAGTCCCGAAAACTAAGTAGTCATGCAATAGAAAAGAAAAGTGAAGTATGGAATTGAATAGAGACCATATAAGGAAGTTTTGGACAAAGTTTCCAATATAGAGTTAGTTATGGTTGTTGTAGAATTTAGTCAACAAGGTTTTAATTTAATTTCGGTTTTTCCCTATGTAGGAGACTTGAACTAGTCCACTTCTAGAAGTTGTGGCGGAGTACAGTTACTTTACAAGGTACGTAAGTACTAAAGCCAAACATAGAAGTTAGAATGCATGCGTGAACAATTCTTGATTACATGAAATCTTGTATGCTTGTTTTGAATCATGAATTTATGTGCATGACAAGTTTATTAGTAGCATGTTCTTAAAGTATGATGGCATTCTATGTTAAATAGAAAGTTAAATTTTTTATAAGCTTGAATTGGGATGTTATGATCAGTTTAATTTGGCCAACGTTTATTGATCAAGGAAGGAAGTTATTTTTAAGTTGGTTAGTTACTTAATCAACAAGAAACGTAGTTGTGAATTTTTATTCACATAATTAAAAGAAGTTATGAGTAATTATTTTAGACATGTTGCCACTCACAATTTAATGTGTGGTCAAGAAGAAAGTAAAGAATTAGCCATTCACAGTTAATGTGTGGTAAAGAAAGACCAATTTAATTAAAGGACAAACATAAGTTTAATTTTGAATCACCTTAAGTTGAAGATAATTAAATTGGCTTACTTGATTTGGTGCATGTCTTTATGTGATGTTGCATGAGACTCATAACATTGTTAAACCTGTTAAATCACATAAAAGTGTAAGAGGACTTGCATCAAAACTCTTGGAACGTATATAACTTGAGTATGAACAATTGGGGGAGTCGTATGGAACAGTGATCTATGACTTCTAATTGGAGTACAAAACGTTGTACTCTTTTTCTATTTTTAATGCGATGGATATCCGTCACTTTATGTGACATAGTAATACCTTCTTGGAGTTGCTCCCAAGTTGGTGCCCAATAGGGTGATGATTTTTAAGGAGGAAACCCGTTCGATGCAGGATCCATAAGTTTAAATATAATAAATAATTTAATTGAGTCCATGTACAGGTAAAAAGGTTGTCAAAGGTAAGTTGAGTGCATGTTTTATTTCTTATTGTTGTTGCATAGTCTTTAGTAGTTAAGTACTCAACTTTGCTGACTGTTTGTTTTGTGTGCATGGCTTTGTCTTGGACTTGGCCCTACGATGACCCACTTGTGGTGGGTAGTTGTCTACTAAAAGAAAAGCTGCAGGTACAAGTGGGCACAAGTCATTTTATGATGGGATGAAGTGAAAGCGCTTGATGTGTTTTGTAGCTTACTTTATTTTAATTGCTTATGAAGACTAACAGTTGTTTTGGATATTATTTGAATTCTAAAGACTTTTAATATTATGGTTTGGTTTTTAAGGGCCATTAATATGGTTCCGAAGTGTAATAAGTTTAAAGTTGATTTTTCATTTGAGATTGTTTTGAAGTTTAGTTTTAAGATGTTTTGGTTTTAAGACTTCAGCTGTAGTACTTTGATAAATACCTTAGCCGCTATCACGGTGGCGGTAATACTTTGGTTTTTCCATATTTAGAAGTTTTAATAAATATATAAGTCTTATTAATTTAATATATTTTCTGGAAAAATGAGAAGTAGGAAGTTAGGGAAATTCCAAGGTGTTACAAAAGGTACTACACAAATCACGTTTGGCACTGAATTAAAAATCAATAACCAAGTTCAGAAGAAATCCCTTGTCAAACAATAACAAAAAATATAACATGATTATACATAAAATTAAATTGCACCAATATTAAATTGGATTATTTATGAAATTATGCCTAAATAGATAACAATACTGCTGAAGTATAATTAAGTTTAATTGTATTTTCCATGTGTTAACAATAGAAATTAAGTATAATTAATCACCTTTCATTCTATTAACCATCCAAAAGCACACAAAATATTTTTTTTACAAAAAAAGAAATTAAAATGAACTCAGATCACCTATTATGTGTAGAGACAACAACCTGAAGTAAGAAATCTAATATCATCATGCAAGTGAAGGTTACAATCATATATGAATTGAAAAGAGAAAGAGGATGCAGAATGGGGAGAAACTTGTGAAAGAAACAAATAAAATCAGATGTTATGATAACTGCCAAATAATAAGAGCTTTTTCTTTTGTGGGGGTGTGTACTAGGAGGGGGGGGGGGGGCATAAGATCAGAGGTAGTTATTAGTTACGTAAGTGGTAATTTTAATTTGTGAATTTTTTTTTTTTTGGTATTTTGGTGGGAGTGAATGGCAGATTAGGAATCAGGCTTTCGAGGCCTCTAATTAAAAGCTTGAAAGTCAAGAAAACATTTACATTATTTAATAACAGCATAGTGAGTCCTCGCAACTGCTCGGATTTTTCTAGGGTGGGAAGAAGATATACACCATAAAAATTTAGATGTTGGAGGTTTATAAAATTAAAGTGGGACACACTAAACATTTATAATTTAAGAAGTCATAAATTTTGGCTAAACAACATTGCAACTAATCTAAAAAAAACAATAGACAGTAGAGAAAATAACGTATCGTTAAATTAGGCAGAAAGGCACTACACAAATCACGTTTGGCACTGAATTACAAAGCAATAATAATCAAGTTTAGAAGAAATCCAATGTCAAACAACAACAACAAATATACCATGATTATACGTAAAATAACCACCTAAAATCAGGAAAACAACAAAAACTAAATTGCACCCATTTTAAATTGGATTATTTATGCAATTATGACTAAATAGATGACAATACTGTTGAAGTATAATTAAGTTTAATTGTATTTTCCATGTGTTAACAACATAATTTAAGTATAACTAATCACCTTTCATTCTATTAACTATCCAAAAAGACACAAAATATTTTCTTTTCAAAAATGAAATTAGAAAGGAACTCACCTATCATGCGTAGAGACAACAAAGTGAAGTAAGAAATCTAATATCATCATGTATGTGAAGGTTAAAATCATATATGAATTGAAAAGAGATAGAGAATGCAAAATGGGGGAGAAACTTTTGAAAGAAACAAATTAAATCATATGTTACAAATTTATAATTGCCAAATAATAAGAGGTTTTTTTAATTTCTTTTTTTTTTTTGGGGGGGGGGGGGAAAAGAGGTAGTTATTAGTTAGGTAAGTGGCAATTTTAATTTTTGACTTTTTTTTTGTGGGAGTGAATGAGAGATTAGGAATCAGGCTTTGGAGGTCTCTCTAAAAACTTGAAAGTCAAGAAAACATTTAAATTATATAATAAGATTTCTCCCTTTGTTTTTTTTTATTTATATATTTTTTTATTTTTAAAGGTTGGATATGGTGTACTTT
Source organism: Suaeda aralocaspica (assembly GCA_016808085.1). Taxonomy (NCBI): domain Eukaryota; kingdom Viridiplantae; phylum Streptophyta; class Magnoliopsida; order Caryophyllales; family Amaranthaceae; genus Suaeda; species Suaeda aralocaspica. The sequence continues at coordinate 309,094 of PYUH01000656.1, read as the reverse complement.
AAAGGAAAATGTAACATTAAAATGAATCCAATCACTTACAAGTTTTCAAACTTACAAAACTACAAAAGCACAATTAATTCTTCATGCAATGTCACAATATGAATATATGATATGCTTATCTTATTCCATGCAACATCCTCTTAAATGATTCAACGTAACGATTAAGAAGCAAAGCTAGGAATAACTGCGAAATTGGTAAACCTTTTGCTCTAAACATGTGAAGCTACGTTACAACTACAAATTTTGTTTAATTTCTTTCCGCCAAATTAAGTTACAAGTTACAACATTATAATATTTGGTAACTATCAATTGTACAGAGTTTTTTTTCTTTTTCTTTTTTCCTAACTAGTTGAAAGTTCATAATCCGTATACTTTTAACCTATTTGTCTTTTAATTTATCTTTGATTATTTGTCATCGATTTTCTCAGCCCTAAATTAACAAAATGGCCACATACACGTTATATGAAGATAACCCAAATACTTTTATTTCTCCTTTTTATCTTAATAAAAAATTTATCTATAAAATAGCCAATATCATTGATGAATCAAATTTTAATGTTATTTGTGATATCGACCTGCGAAGAGATACATTGAGTATCTATGGCATCGAAATAAAAGAACCTATGTTGCAAAAGTTGTACGACAATCTTCGTTTGAGGCCAAATCTAGGAAGAGTTTACGTCAATTGTGATGGAGCATGTTATATCGTTGTGATAAACCACGGGATCTTTCGTCCAATTGATAATATCATTTTCGATTGGTCTCAATTTGGAGTGGTCGTACCAAACTCTGCCAATGATGTCTTAAGAAAACAACTACAACACAAAGACGAGGAGTCTAAGACCTCCAACAAGGAGTTAAAGGAAAGGGTAACAACGTTGGAGGAACAACTTTTTTCGAGTAAGACCGAAAATAAGGATATGAAAGTGAAGCTACAAATTATGCAAGATCAACTTTCTTCGTTTGAAGTCGAGTTACAAACTGCAAAGGCTGAGCTAGATTCGCGGAGTAAATACATAAGAAAGCTCGAGTGTCAACTTACCTATTGTAAGAATGAAAATGAAGATAGTGCCAAAGAATTGCACAAGTTACAAAATGAGCTTTCTAGTAATATTTTAGGGTTGCAGTTAACAAAAATAATATTAGAGTCTTCATATGAGAAGTTAAAACAAATTATTGAGGAAGAACTTTCAACTTGTAAGAAGGAAACACAAGCTAAAGAAGCACATATTCATTCTTTGTCAATGAAAGAGTTGCAGTCCATGAAGATCTTTGCAGTCCATGAAGATCTTTGTGGAGTTTACTCATGAGAAGGAAGATGATCAATTTATAGGTAGTGAATGTTATGTAATTAAAGCAATTGAAATTATAGAGGATGTAATTATGTGAATGTATGTCAATTTATATATGAATGTACACTTTCGAAGAAATTATGGTTCTTATTGGAAAATTCTCACTTTATGTTGTTAATTGATATTTGATATTTTGTGATAAACAATCTTTAATACTCCGTAGTCATTTTTATTTTATTATTTATTTTTCTAACACGATCTTTTACAATGCAACAATATTTTGCAAAAACTTGATGCAATTCAAAATTTAAGTTTTTGATGCAGTTCTGTTCAAACGGAGTACTACGGACTACCTCTGTATCATATTAGTTGCAACGATTTGACATAAAGTAGAGATAATATTTACATGCAATATATATTCCAATTTTTATATGCATGCAACATTATTTGCTATAAACGAATTTTAAAATTTATTGACGATACAACAAATGTTACTTTACTCATTTAAAACTCACACATATTTTCCCTAAAAAAGAGTGATTGTCACATCATTGCAAATATAGTGAAATGGAGGTAGCGAAATTCCGGCTATATTTCGTAGAAAGTAAAACAAGTGTAAAACATTTTTAGGTAAGATGAGTTTCAATTGAAAATCTGTTATGATGAAGCAACATTTATTTGCATAAAGATTTTTCGTTGTTTGATTGCATGTAAAATGATTTTTCATTTATTTAAACACTTTTTAATGTTTGATTGAACATCATATAATCAATTCGGCTTATTTAAGCATTTGGTTGTTAATAAATTCAGATCATATCATATTATTTCAAGAAAAAATATGACCATACACCACATCAAATAAAAAAAGATCATATCAGATCATTTATTAAGCTTTTATTTAGCAATGAATAATTTTTATTAATAAAACTTAATATTCTTTTAGTATTTACCACTATAAATATGAAGATATCTCATTTAGTTTTTTTTTTTTTTTTCAATTTGTCAAAATCAGTATGAAATCCATATCAGATCACAATAAGGTCATGTGCTCGTCAATTTAATTTTGCTTATCCGAACTTATTTTTGTTGAACTGAACTTATTTAATTTTTGTTGAACTAAACTTATTTTCATTTATTTGAACTTGATTTTGCTAAACATAACTTATTTTTGCTAAAATCATTAATAATTTATTAAGGATTGAGATTGGTTTTTGCTGAACTAAACTTATTTTTGGTGAGTTGAACTTATTTTCGCTAAACTGAACTTATTTTTACTGAAAATAAGTAAAAATAAGATGATGAGAACATGACTTAAATATTCTTATTAGAAAATTGCACATCAAATCAAAGGAACATAAGCTAACCTATGTCGGAAAATGAATTTTCAACCCAAATTTTACTTCTTTTTTCATCTCAACCAAATAGTGTATAATGGGAAAAACTAAAAAATGTTTTACACTCTTTCAAATGTATTACCTTTTTCATGGAGAGGTGGTGCAACCGTGCAAGGCCCCGAACCTTATTAATTGCAAATTACCGTAGCTTCATTGTCATTGAGAAAAAAATGAGCAATAGTTCATAAATCATAAATTTGACAAAATAACAATTTTTTGGCCACTAAATTGCACTGTACCGCTTGCATATAGTGATATAGATTTCATTGAAACAAATTAAAAGCAACAAATTAAAATACAGAGAGAATATCTTGTAATTTAATTATCTTTAATTTAAATACTTTTTGGAAAATATTTTTACTGATTGTTTTTCTCACTTGAGTTGGAATTTAATTATTTTTCTTTGCACAGAGTATTAGCGTAAATAACTTAATTTTAGTTTGAAACAACCAATGACATTAACACCAACATCAAATGCTTTGTCCCTGTGAGTAATTAAGTTTGTGAGTAATGCTTGTTGTTTGGGCCAGGTCCGACCAGGTCCCAGGCCCAATATGTGGGAAATTATTATTTTATCTCTAACCGGGATGAAAAATCTTATAGGCACTCCCTTCGAAGGGAAATCAAATTATGACACTTGTTACGATCCCATAGGCCTGACAACTATACTTTCGTACTATTAATATAGTACAATTTTCTTATTTGAAGGTACGCTTTTCCTGCCATTTCTGACATATTCCTTAAAATTCAGATCGACTCTTCCAGCTTACTAACTTAAGCATTGGAGGGGCGTTCCCAAGAAAAACCCCTTAGGTCACTCATCCTTTGTCTGTTTTGTAGGTTGTATCTAAGCTCTCGAGGCGCATCCAGGTCCCTTTCAGGCAAGAGTTTCGTACCAGGAACAGATTGGCGCTGTCTGAGGGGATCACAAAATAGTCATGACTACCTCGAGAAGATAGGACGCTTCCAGATGCCTTGGTCCTCAGCCCTCGGGACATACTGCTGGGGATGCACAGGTTGAGAATAATGCCCATGATCCTCGGGATGAGTCCCTCGGGAAGGACATGGAAGTTGTCCAACCTCCCCAGCAAGACAATGCCGCTCGAGCTGAGCTGACAGCACTGATGCAACAAATGACTCGGACTTTCCAGGAAAGCCTTCAATAGTTTGCAAAGAACCTTCAAGCTCAGCCATTAGGCAGTCAAGAAATCCAACAAAAACAACACCGAGCACCTACCCACTAGTCTCGTTAAGATGGGGAGGGGCCTCGGTCTAAGGGAAAGCAAGCTCAACATGACCGTCAACCAACACTTGTGCCCGGTCAACCTGACTACTTGGATCAAAGCTGGGTGAAAGAGATGAGGAAGTTTGAAGCTGAGAAAGAGCTGAGAGCTCGGGAAGAACCCAGGGTCGTCGAGGATGCCCGGCATCTGATCGAAGCCCGGCAGGAACAAAGACATCAGGCTGACGCAAGAGAGATCATTAAAGATCTTAGGACCAGGAATTCAGACGCCCGAACTATCATCAATGAGAGGCGCAGAGTTCAGGAAGATGATCAGGAAGAGGTCGTCATCCACTTCGTAAGCCAGCACCATCGGCTAAGGGATACCGAGAAGATTATGACAATAAGGGTCATACTAACCATCATGGTGTCCTCACTTACAAGACCCCCTTCAATAGGGAGATAATGGACACCATTGACCCCAAGAAGGTAAACCTATTGAGCATTTCAATGGCACCACTGATCCCTCTGATCATATGGCTACCTACAAGGCTCAGATGGCTATACAGACAGGATGCGTGCAAGTTTTTCGCAACTACTCTAAAAGGGATGGCGCTCAACTGGTTCATCGAGCTGCCATCGGGAGTGATATCCAACTTCTCCACCCTTGAGTTGCTGTTCAACCAACACTTCATAGTGGCAAAAAGGCACAAGAAAACAAGCATACAACTTATGGTTTGCAAGCAGAGGGAAAATGAGACCCTCGGTGAGTACATCAAGCGCTTTAATGCAGAATCATTAGAGTATCTGACTTGGAGGACTTGGTAGCATTCGTGGCTTTGATGTCCGGGCTTAAGCGGAGTCGCTTCCGTTTTGACCTACTTCACGATGAGGTCAACACCTTTACGGCGGCGATGACCCGAGCCAAGAAGTACATTAACGTCGCTGACATCAACCAACCGCTGGATTCTCAGCCATCAAAAAAGGAAGGAAAAAGAAAGTTTGAAATTTTCCCCCGGGATAAGGGAAAAAGACCTCGTGAATCTGATAATGGGAATGACCCTCGCTTCACCAAGAATCGTCAAGAAATCTATATAGACATCAAAGACCTAATTCCTCTTCCCAAACCAACTCCAGTCAAAACCTCCCAATACAAAAGGAACAAGAGCCTATGGTGCGATTACCACAAGGAGTGTGGGCATAACACTCGGATTGCCGGGAGCTGAAGAAGCATTTAAACCGAGCGGTAGATGAAGGAAAGATTGACAAGTACCTCAAGTCACCCTCAAACAAGACAAGACATGGCGAAGGTGCGAATAGTGATGAAACCATCGATGACGTTAATGTCATTGCGGGAGGCTTTGCATCTAGAGGTGCCAGTAACAATGCCCGGAAAGGTCATCTTTCTTCACTCATTCATCAGGTACTGGACGTGGGCACGACTAGCAAGCCGGCATGCCCAACCATGACTTTTGATAGCTCGACTATTCACTCTGTCCAAGTACCTCATGATGACCCACTCATTGTTGAGGTAAAAATCGCTAACTCGAATGTTAAGCGCGTTTTGGTAGATTGTGAGAGTTCAGCCGATATAATGACTCTGGATTGTCTTACAAAAGCTTAACATAAATCAATCCGATATCCGGCCCTTGGGACGCCCCTTGGTCGGATTCGGTGGGAAGTCAACCTACCCAGTTGGCACAATAAAGCTTCCTACCCGAATCGGACAAAAGGAGTGCGTGCACAACTTGATGATTAATTATGTCGTTGTTGACATACCATTTCCCTACAATATCATACTCGGTCGGCCAACTCTTAATGGAATTAAGGCAGCCATTTCAACATATCAGCTACTTCTACAGTATGAGACCGACTCTGGAGAAGTTGGAAAACTTTATCGGAACCAACGCTCAGGTCAGGAATGCTACATGAACAGCTTCAAACTGCCGAGTCAAGGTTCTGCAGATCAAAAGAAGAGGAAGATATTGTTGTCAGATACAAATCCATCCACCATAGAGGTTCATTTGACTAAGAATCCCAAGAACTACGCTAGGCCTCAGCCCGTAGAAGGGTTCGAGGAAATCATAATCGGCAACAACCCTGAAGAAGTTGTGCGAGTTGGTGAAGCTCTTGATGAGATAACCAAAGGTAGAATAGTTCAAATATTGAAGGCACACTGAGACTTGTTCGCTTATTCGGCAAATGAGATGCCTAGTATCGATCCCTCAGTCATCCAACATGAGCTCAATATCAAAAAAGACTATAAACAAGGGCCAGAGGATCGCTGCCGTGGCTGCCGAAGTCAGAAAGCTACTAGAGGCCGAGTTCATCAGGGAATGTCAATACACCGATTTCCTTGCAAACGTAGTGCTCGTCAAAAAACCAAATGGGACGTGGCGCATGTGTGTTGACTATACTGACCTCAATAAAGCCTGCCCAAAAGATGACTATCCATTGCCAAAGATTAATAGACTTGTTGATTCAACGGCTGGCCATGCTCTATTTAGCTTTATGGATGCAAATGCTGGATATCATCAAATCCCGGTGGTTGTCAAAGATCAGCCTCACATAGCTTTTATCACCAATCAAGGGGTATACTATTACCAAGTCATGCTCTTCGGACTAAAAAACGCGGGGGCCACCTACCAATGATTGGTGAACAAGATTGGTAGAGACAGTCGTATACCTATCAAAAATAACCTACTACTCTGACTATGTAGATAAGGAAGTAGGAATTGTATCCATAGGAAAGCAAGCAATTCTACTAACTTTAAAAAGTTATTCTACCGTAAGGGGCCTTTGAATTTTAGGTTTTGACTAAAAAGTTGACTACTACTAGAAACGAAATTTAACACAGAAAAGAACTTTATAACTAAGCCTAAGACGTCGGTTCACTACATATCAACTAATAAATTGCAACACAATTAATTAACCGATTATTAACTTCCTGAATTAAGGTTCACTAATTCTCTCGAATCTAGTCTCCTTCGAAAATCCTCTAATGGCTCTCGCTCACTTAGACTCGTTTTGCCTATTGTCCCTATGATCTAATTGTGGTAAACTTACCTCTCGGTATCGACTTCGACCATATCAGACTAACGATTAAACCTGGCCAGTATTTAACTGAAAGCAACATAAATTGACAACAGGAATTCAAGAACATCAACAATCAAATTAACAACTATGAACAAAACATCAAGAACGATCTGTAGATCCCCTAGTCCTAGAAAGGAAACTACTCACACATGATGGAAATTAAAGAAACTAAATCAACAATAGAAACAAAAATATAAACATGATTTAAACTAACAAATTAATAATAATAATTAACCTAAATCTAGAACGAGAAACTAGGGCATAAAAGAACAAGAAAACTAAAACTAAAAACAAAAACAAAAACTAAACATGAATTAAAGAAATTAGAATTAAAGATTGAATAAAACCTGAACATTTATTTAATTAAATGATTGAAAGAATTCCACAAGAATCACCTCTATCGAGGGAAAACTAGACTAAATTAGGGTTTTTTTAGAATAATAGAATGTGTATGAAAAAACTAGGGAAGAATTACATTAAGTACTAAGTCGAATCAAAGGGGAAAAATTGACAAAGCGCGGCTTGAGCAGCATGCCCGGACAGCCCGGGCAGAGTGCACTCAACCCGGGCACAATGCATTTTACCCGGGCACACTACTAAATGCCCCCCCCCCCCGGAGCTTCCGACTTTGCTTGTTTACTTCGTAACTCGACTTCTATGCATCCCAAAGACTTCCAAATTACATCCTAGCATCCTTATAGCTTCTTAAAGTGGTTAAGACTCCCACTAACTTGCCAAGTGCGTAACATAAGGCGAAAACTGACACGAAAGTATCAATTCCTGCAACAAATGACAAATCAAAGCAACCAACACTAAAAGCAACCGAAGTTAGTAGAATAGGCTCAAAAGAGCCTTGTTAGAGCCAAAAACCAATACAAAATGGGGGTAAGTAATATCCAAGCCTTTTCTTATCCTCAAGCAAACAGCTAAACAAACAATTACTTTACCCCTTTAACTTTGCAAAACATAATCAACTCAAGCAATTCCGAGCATGTAAGTTCCTCAACCAACCCATCAGAATTCCTTGACCACCATCCTCTTAAATCAAAATCAATAAGCCAACCATGCAAGATATAGAAGTCGATGACTAGAGTAGCTCACACGGTGTCACTCCATACATATAATTGAGCATAAACACAATGAAGCTCACCCTTAATCCCAAATAAGAATGCAAATGCAATAAGTGTTTAAATGCAAATTTTGAGAACCCAAACCCACATCTCATACCTCATGCAAGTGTTTAAGGGTAATCACTCAATCCTAATATGGAAGTCGACTTGAAATGCAAGTAATTCTCACTAGCTTTGGCAATTGACTCACTTCACAAGAACTAAAAACATGTACATGCCGATATAAAAGGTCTTTATAAATTTGTAACGTGGCTAGGGTGATGGGTGATAAGTTGATATTTTATATGCATTTTACCCCCGATCCCGATTGATTTTTTAGCTCTAATACGGCTCTTTTGAGCAATTTCTACTATTTCGAGTGTTTGTTGTGCTTTTTAGTAGAATTTACAGGAATCGATGATTTATCGTTGTTTTCCGAGCCTTTTAAAGCACTTGAAGAAGTTAGTGGAGACTTGAAGTCATTTGGGAAGCTTAACTGAAGAATATAAGTGCTAAAACAAAGAATTAAAGAAGTAATTAAGGAAGAACGAGCAAAAACCGAGAAACGAAGCCAAACAAGCTGCTCGCCCGGACCGAGGCTGTGCGCCCGGGTGAAGGCTGCACGCCTAGATCCCTTCAGGCGGGTGGCTCTGAAGGGGGTTTTTGCGTTTTTTTGAGCGTAATTAGCCTAAGTACTTAAGGCTTTGTATTCCTAATTAGTGATTTACGCCTCTTTTACTTTAGAACCCTAGTTTTACTCTAAAATTCTCTCAAAGCGTAGAATTCTTATCAATCTTTCAATCAATAATATTCAGGTTCTATTTCAATCTCAATTCTTGTTCTTAATTAATGTTTATTATTATTTTCAATTTATGTTCTTAGTTTTAATAGTTTTATGTTTAGATTTAATTTCTTGATTATTGTTGGTTTGTTTAACTTAATCATGTTTAGGATTTTAATTGCTTTTATTGATTTAGTTTTTGTTCTTTCAATTATGAGTGAGTAGTTCCTTTTCTAGGACTACGGGATCCATGAATTAATTGGTGATGTTTTGCTCATAAATATTAGTTTAACTATTAATGTGCTTGAATTCCTATTGTCAATTGTTATTGCTTTCAATTAAATACTGGCCAGGTTTAGTTGTTAGTTTGATATTGTTGAAATCAATACCGAGAAGTAAGATTACCATAATTAGATCATAAGGACAATAGGCAAAACGAGTCTAAGTGAGCGAGGGCCATTAGAGGAGTCTTGAAGGGGACTAGATTCGAGAGAATTAGTGGACCTTAATTCAAGGAAATTTATAATCTAATTAATTATTTGTGTGCAATTCGTTGGTTAATCTGTGGTGAACCGATGTCCTAGGTTTAGTCATTAATTTCATTCCTTAATCAATTTGCTCTAATTCTAGTTAATTTCTTGATCACAGTTGTCACTCAAAGGCCCTTTACACAGTCTGAACTTTTTAGAACTAATAGGTTTAATTGCTTCCCTGTGGATACGATCCCTACTTCCCTAGCTATATTAGTTAGAGTGGTTAGGTTTATTTTTTATAGGTGTGCGATAGCCTCATCAGATTTTGGCACCGTTGCCAGGGAGGCAATTTTTAATTCTATTAGTCGGGTTTATACTGTTCTCTTTTTATTTTCCTTAGTCTCAAAGAACTTTTTGGTTCTTTGAGACAGTTTCTCATTATTGATCGGAGTTGCATATTGTGCAGGGTTATATGTTTATGCAAACCGACCACGAGCCTGACATCTTCATTTTCCCTGAGCCCGAGGAAGTATTTTTGAAGCGGTTGAGACGTAGTAGACGCCGAATTTTTCTTTCCCGATCCGTCGAGGAAATCGTTTCTGATTTGTCTCAGTTTTTCGAGTTCATCTTTAACCCGTTGTTTGAAGGGTATTTAGAGGTCGAAATGGCTGCCGAAGGAGAAGGACAGGGTAGAGGACCACCACCTCCACCACCGCCACCTGCAACTGTTCATTGAGAGACTATTCCTTGCCTAGTACGGAGTCTATGGCTGGAGGTTACTCAGTACCCGATACCGATGCTGCTAATTTTGAACTGAAACCGGCCCTTGTGAATATGGTTGAACGAAATCAGTTTTCAGGGACATTGAAGGAGGATCCGAATTTACATTTGCAGAACTTTCTTCAATATTGTGATACTATCAAGCAAATGAACGTTTCTAAGGATTACATTAGGAGGAGAATGTTCCCATTTTCATTGAAGGACAAGGCTAGAACCTGTTTAAATGATCTTAATATGGCTATTATTACTTGTTGGGAAGACTTGGCTCTTGCTTTTCAGAGGAAGTACTATCCACCACAGAGAACTGCTTTATTGAGGAGTCAAATTACTAATTTCAATCAGGAAACAGATGAGTCACTTTATGATGCTTGGGAACGGTTCAAGGAGTTATTGAGAATGTGTCCTCATCATGGGCTTGAGAAGTGGTTTTTGGTTCAGTCATTCTACAATGGTTTGGGTAATGAGAGTAGAGCTTTGTTAGATTTTGCTGCTAATGGTCAATTCATGAACCAGGAGGTCAATGCTGCATATGAACTGATTGATGAAATTGCTACTCATAATTCACAGTTTGGTAACCTTAGAGGGCATTCCAAGAAGGGTGGAAAACATGTAGTTGATGATAAGTATGAGAGTTTAGCTGCACAGATCAATGCCATAAGTCAGAAGNGATAAATGCTATAAGTCAGAAGCTTGATAAGATTGGTACTATAGCCCCTCCACCATCGCCTGTAGCTGCACTTTCGGGATGCACTGACTCTTTCTGTGATTCCTGTGGTTCATTCGGTCATAGTTCCCAGTCATGTACCACTTCAGTGGAGCAAGTGTGTGCCTTTCAAGCCAACAAGAACAATCCATTTTCCAATACATATAATCCAGGCTGGAAGGATCACCCATACTTTTCCTACAAGAACAACAGCAATGTACAGAATCCTCAGCAAGCTATATCACCTCAGCAGGCACCCCAGCAGATGCAGAGATATGTACCACCACACCCACCAGGTTTCAGCAGGCCACCACTATCAGCACCACCATTGCCAGTTCAACCTAGTGGTGAAATTTCAGAGCTGAAAATTATGATGTTGCAGATGCAGAAAAATATGGACGCAATGCAGGCTCACAACAAGCACCTAGAGACTCAGATAGCTTAGATTGCACAATCAACTGCTCTAAGGCAACCAGGCCACCTTCCGTCACAACCTACACCTCCAGTATCACAGGCATCACAGAATCCCCCGAGGGACCATGTCAATGCCATTACTTTGAGGAGTGGAACTGCTTATGAGGGCCCGAAAATGCCTACTGATGATGTTAATTCTGATGTTGCAGGTGGAGCTAAGAAGACCAGTGATGTGGTGATTGAAGATCTAGACAAAGTTCCAGCTAAGGAAACTGAAGCACCTAAGGAGAAGGTAGATGACACATCGATTGATACGATCCCGAGGTCACAGGTTAGGTTACCCTTTCNGATCCCGAGGTCACAGGTTAGGTTGCCCTTTCCGAACAGGGTAACCAGGAGTAAGAATGATAATCATTTCAGTAATTTTTTAGATATTGTGAAGAATTTGCAGGTTACTGTTCCATTTACTGATTTGATAACTCAAATTCCTACTTACACTAAATTTTTGAAAGATATTTTAAGCAGGAAACGTGAGTTGAATGTGGTGGAGACCGTAGCACTTACGGAGGAGTGCAGTGCCATGTTGCAAAACAAGTCACCACCTAAGCTGAAGGACCCGTGAAGTTTTTCTATCCCTTGTAATATTGACCACTATTTATTGATAAAGCTTTATGTGATTTAGGGGCTAGTGTTAGTGTTATGCCTTTTTCTATTTGCAAAAAAACTTGATATGGGTGCTTTAAAGGTTACTAACATCACTTTGCAGATGGCATATAGGACAGTGAAATACCCTAAAGGTATTTTAGAGGATGTCCCGGTGAGAGTCGGGAAATTCTTTATTCCTGTTGATTTTGTTGTGTTAGATATGGATGAGGATGCTCATATCCCAATTATACTAGGTAGACCATTCTTACACATTGCAGGTGCTGTTATTGATGTCAAAAATGGTAGTTTGACTCTTCCTGTAGGGGATGATAAAGTCACCTTTAATCTTAATGCTGCTCTTAAGAGTCCTATAATGGAACAGTCATGCTATGTTATTGATGTCATTGATGATATTGTTATTGATGATATGCCTCGATCTACTACAAAGGATCTTCTGGAGGCTATTGTTTGTCTTGATGTTGGTGCAGGTGAAGGTACAGTTGATGCCGGTAATTTGGTCCATGATCTTACTGGTGAGGAATTAAATCCGAAGGAGAGCCGGAAATTTATTGAGTTACCACAAGAGGTTTGTTCTGTTAAAGAGGTAACCCAACCTGAGATGAAACCCCTCCCCTCTAATTTAAAATATGCTTTTCTAGATGATAAGGAGTTGTACCTAGTCAAGTCACATTTTTTCTTAAGTTAAGAAAGAGGGCGCCTCAAAAAGCAGGAAGGATGTCTAGTGCTTCTCTTACTGATAGTCAACTTAATAAACTTTTGTCTGTGCTTAAGTCTCATAAGAAGGCTATCGGTTATACTATTGATGATTTGACTGGTATTAGTCCTGATTTTTGCATGCATAGAATTCATTTAGAGGAAGGTCATAAACCTTGTATACAGGGTCAACGTCGTTTGAATCCTAACATGCAGGAGGTGGTGAAGAAAGAAGTTCTTAAACTTCTAGATGCAGGTATTATTTACTCGGTGCCTGATTCCCAGTGGGTAAGTCCCGTACAGGTAGTCCCTAAGAAAGGGGGAACAACTGTTGTTTGTAATGATAAAAATGAATTGATTCCTACTAGAGTTGTTACAGGATGGAGTATGTGTATTGACTATAGAAAATTGAATGTTGCAATTAAAAAGGATCATTGTCCCCTCCCTTTTATTGATCAAATGTTGGAAAGATTAACTAAGAATAAGTATTTCTGTTATCTTGATGGATATTCGGGTTTCTTCCAGATTCCCATCCATCCTGATGATAGAGAGAAAACTACCTTTACATGTCCTTATGGTACTTTTGCATATCGTAGAATGCCTTTTGGTTTATGTAATGCACCAGCTACTTTTCAACGTTGCATGATGAGCATCTTTTCTGAGTTCATAGAGTCTATTATGGAAGTCTTCATAGATGACTTTAGTGTTTATGGTTCTGATTTTGATTCATGTTTGACTAACTTGACTTAAGTTCTCGAAAGATGTGAGCAGGTAAATATGGTCTTAAATTGGGAAAAATGTCATTTCATGGTCAATGAAGGAGTAGTTTTGGGACATTTGGTATCCGAACGTGGTATTGAGGTGGATAAGGCAAAAATACAGGTAATTGAGCAATTGCCACCTCCGGTGAATGTAAAAGGGGTAAGAAGTTTTATGGGTCATGCTGGTTTTTATCGTAGGTTTATTAAGAATTTTTCTAAAATTGCGAAACCACTAACTCAATTGCTTTTGAAAGATGCTGAGTTTAAATTCACTGATGAGTGTCTTGAGTCCTTTAATATGATCAAAAATGCATTAATTTCAGCACCTATTATACAATCTCCCGATTGGAATTTACCTTTTGAGATAATGTGTGATGCTAGTGATTTTGTAGTTGGTGCAGTTTTAGGTCAAAGGAGGGATAAGGTTCTACATGCCATTTATTATGCTAGTAAGACCTTGGATGAAGCTCAAGTCAACTATGCCACCACGGAAAAAGAGTTTCGTGCTATTGTTTATGCATTAGATAAATTTCGTGCTTACCTTGTTGGTTCGAAAGTTATTGTTTACACTGACCATGCAACTCTTAAATACCTACTTGGGAAGAAGGAAGCCAAACCAAGGCTTATTCAGTGGATTTTGTAACTTCAAGAGTTCGATTTCGAGATTCGTGATAAGAAGGGAGCAGAGAATGTGGTAGCTGACCACTTATCGAGGATTCGGTATGATGATGGGGAGATCTCTACCCCCATTGATGATTCTTTTCCTGATGAACATCTGTTTGCCGTTTGTGTAAATTCTCCTTGGTTTGCTGATTTTGCTAACTATGTTGTAGGAGGTGTCTTACCTTCTGATTTGACTTATCAGCAGAAAAAGAAGTTTTTGCATGATGTTAAGCGATACTTTTGGGATGATCCTAACTTGTTTCGTGAGTGTGCAGATGGTTTATACAGGAAATGTGTTCTGGAATGGGAAGTCTATGGTATACTTCACCATTGCCATTCATCACCATATGGAGGTCATGCTGGACCTTCTAAGACGATGTTTAAGGTCCTTGAATCAGGTTTTTATTGGCCTACTATCCTACAGGATGCTAGAGCTTTTATTATGTCTTGTGATTCATGCCAACGAACAGGTAATATTTCACAAAGGCACGAAACGCCTCAAACAGCTATGTTGGAAGTTGAGATTTTTGATGTTTGGGGAATTGATTACATGGGCCCTTTTCCATCCTCCAATGGAAATTGTTTCATATTAGTTGCTGTGGATTATGTTTCTAAATGGGTGGAAGCTCTTGCTACCCCCCATTGTGATTCTAACACTGTTTTGAGGATGTTTAAGCAGGTTATCTTTCCTAGGTTCGAAGTCCCTAGAGCTGTCATCAGTGACGGGGGAAAGCATTTCCATAAGAAAAGGCTAGATAAACTGCTGGAGAAGTACGGCGTTTGCCACATAACAGGATTAGCATATCATCCACAAACCAGTGGTCAGGTGGAAGTTTCAAATCAAGAAATCAAAGCTATCCTGGAGAAAACGGTTGCAAAGTCAAGGAAAGATTGGAGTAGCAAGCTGTATGATGCATTATGGGCATATAGAACGGCCTTCAAGACACCTATCGGTACATCTCCCTATCGGTTAGTGTATGGGAAAGCGTGTCATTTGCCAGTTGAGTTAGAATACAAGGCTTACTGGGTAGTAAAGGAGCTTAACATGGATGCCAAGCTTGCAGGTGAGAAACGGTTACTTCAATTAAATGAGCTAGACGAGTTTCGATTGGGAGCCTATGATAGTGCTAAGATTTATAAGGAGAAGACTAAGAAATGGCACGATAAGCGAATTGTAAGAAAGGAATTTGTAACTGGTGATAAGGTCTTATTACTTAATTCTAGACTGAAGCTTTTTCCTGGAAAGTTGAGGTCTAGGTGGAGCGGTCCTTTCATTGTTACTATGGTGAGCAAGTATGGATTTGTAGAGGTTCAGAACGAGAAAGGAGAGCGATTTAAGGTTAATGGACACCGCCTCAAGCAATACTATGAAGGTGTTGTTGTTGGCCTAGTTGAAGAAATCAATCTCCGAGACCCACACCCCTATGAGCTATAAGGTAATATGGTCAAGCTAATGACCTTAAACAAGCGCTTTGCGGGAGGCAACCCGTAGTTAGTTTAGATTTAGTAGCTTTGTTTTCATTTTTTTTTATATAGTTTAGTAGGGACTCTAGCTCATCTTAGTTTTGGTCTGGGGAGAGTGAGGTACTAATGATTTTTTCCAAGTGTTTTGGGTGTGATTACAGGTACAATTTCGGTGAAAAAGTGAAAAAAGGAGAAAAATTGCACGAAAAGCCTTATGCCCGGACCCTCCGGGCGAATAGCAAGGACCCGAGCGTGTACCCCTCAGTCCCGGCGCGCAACCCATATTTCATGCCTTAGTTTTTTTTTAAGAAAACTTCAAAAAATTGCCTTAGAAGACACACGCCCGGACCCTCCGGGCGCTTAGCCTTTGGGCCGGGCGGATAGCCTTTCTCACGTTTTTTATTTTTATTTTCTTTTTCTTTTCTTCTTTCTCCCCTCCTTTTCTACGCCCTTCTTCTTTCTTTCCTCCTTCTTTCTCTCACCTCTCATTTTCTTATCTTCACTTTCTCTCTCTACAAATTCCTCCATTTTTCTCTACCTTCTCTCTAACTTCTCTCTACTATATCTCCCTCATTACTCACCCAAAATTCACTCAAACTTTCACCAGAATCAACCTTTCTCCATCCTCTTTTAGATCCCCACCATAACTCTCAATTACAACCACTTTCATCTCATGCCCTTTAATTCCTCTTCACTTTTACTACTCTTCCATGGCACCTAAGAGGCAACGGGTCGGAGCAAGCTCAAGGAACAAACCACAAGGGTTGGGACGTGATCCTACATACGGGTTAGTAGCTTTTGGTTCACAGGAGAAAAAGGTAAGGTTCGAAAAACTTAAATTATGTCATGTTACCCCCACCCGTTTCATAGATCATCAATTATTGCATGCTTTAGGTGTCCATAATGAGACTGAGGAATTGTTTCGATCTATGGGTATGCATAGTTTCTTTGGTATGGATGCCCCGACTTATCCCGACATAACTTACGAGTTTACGTCGAGTTTTGAAATTGATAGGCCTAACCCCAAGGCACCTGTTAGAGGTGTCAGTTTTAGAATATTCAATGTCGATCGTTATGAAACGATCGAAGATTTTGGGGCAATATTTGGTTTGGCCAATTGGGGGCGTGCTAGACCCCCAAAGGGCTTTGATGATATTTCTTGGTGGTTTTCTCTGACAGGTGTGCATCTGACCAACTGGCAGCATGCAAAGGCTAATCTGATCCACCAGCCCTTTGCTAGGATTACTTACCGTTTTCTTGCAGGGACAATATTTGGTCAGTATGAACAGCACGAAGTTCATACAAGAGAGATGTGGTGCCTAGGGAGGCACTTAGTTAAAACTTCATTTCCTTACCGTCTTCATCTTCCTCATCTGTTTTCCATGCATTTACATACCCAATGTAAGACTTATACAGGTACCGATCGATTTGGTGAACCTACCATTAACAATATTGTTTTTGGTGGTCTTCTAACATTTGTTGGCAGGTACTATAAGGCTAACTTT
The DNA here is from genome assembly GCA_016808085.1 of Suaeda aralocaspica. Classification (NCBI taxonomy): domain Eukaryota; kingdom Viridiplantae; phylum Streptophyta; class Magnoliopsida; order Caryophyllales; family Amaranthaceae; genus Suaeda; species Suaeda aralocaspica. Next base: position 292,078 of record PYUH01000656.1, on the reverse strand, counting down.
GAGTATGGTAGGACCCCTGCTGTGGGATCCCGCTACTTGGATGTCCTCTACCTCAGCCAATGTGATTGGCTAGACTTGAGTGACGGGAGGCATATCAGATGGTACATAGGACCATCCAAGGGAGTTTCTGTTACCCTCCCTAATGCTTCATTGACCGGATTGCTGCCTGATCAATAATCCTATCTTATGCCTTTGGATGGCCATGGAGCAGGTTCTTCTACAGGTACCTCAGGACATGCTGGGCCGAGCCAGGCCTAGCAGTTTGTGTCCCAGCCACCACCCCAGCAGCCCCCACAGCAACCACCTACAGACCCTGCCACGTGGCAGGTACAGATGAACCAGCTGGAGAACCAGTTCAACAATTTCCAGATCCAGCAGCAGCAATTCATGGATCGGTTTGCCACTTTTGAGCAGGATCATCGTCTTGCCATGTACCCGATCTATGACCACTACATTTGTACCGGCGTAGTACCCTCCATTGGCCCTCACCCTTCATGGTATCACTTCAACCCTGGAAAGGGGACCAGTGGAGCAGGAGGAGTAGGAGGTGGTGATGATGATTATGATGATGGTAGTGCCAGTGAGGACACTGACACTTTCCTCCAGTCTGACTGAGAGGAGTCCCTTACTTCCTTCAGCATGAGGACATTGCTGAGTCCGGCTTGGGGGAGATAATTTTATTGCTTTCTTAGTTTAGTTTTTATTGCTTTCTAGTGCAATTTTATTGCTTTCTTAGGACAGTCATATGGTTTGTACTACTTGTTAGAAGTAGGAGTTTACATATGACCAAAAAAATGTACTGCTTTTATAGTTTAGTTTTATTTGCTTTTGGTAGTTAGTTTTAATTGATTGATTGATTGATTGGCTTGATGAGACTTTGTGAATGATGACTTCCCTGTCCCCCGCATTTTTTATTTAAAAATGTTTTTGATTGATTTGGGCATGTGATGAGTTATGTTTTGCTTGGACTTGAACTTGACTTAGCTTGAAACGATTTCTAATCTTGCCATTATATCCATGTGTAGAGTAGAGGCTTGAATTGTGTTAACGGGAGGATTTGAGCCGCATACATTATTTCTATGCTTATTTCTTTTCATGTGTGCTTAGTTCCTGGTGCATGTATGATCCATGTTTTGGCATTTGACTCTAGTAGCTTGGCTTTGATGTGTTACATGCTGCGAATGATAAAAGGCATTCATTTCTTTTAGGAGCTTTCAGATTTTAGGCATTCCTTCACAAAATTTTCCCTTGATCCTTATTTTGAGCTTTTTATCCTTCATTTGCATTTTAGCCACATTACAACCCTATTTGGCCTTGTTCTAATCATTTGATAAATGCCCAAGCATGGCTTGGGAGAGTTGTGGAGTTGTTTTGTTGTTGTTTTGCATTTGTTGGAGGTTTTGGAGGATTGGAAAATTGTGAATGGTTGTTGTTAAAAGTTTAATAATAGGTCTCACATTAAGACTCTACATACCAATGTTTAGGCTAGTTTTAATGAAGAATTAAAATGTTATACATCTTTTATTGGCCTAGATATGTATGTGTGATGATTTTGTCTTTGACGTGTCATTAAGAGTCGTGAGCCTAAGTTGAAAAAATCTTGAAAGTTGAAAAAAAAAAGAAATGAATAATGAAAAAAAAAATTGAAAAGATGTTGAAAAAGAAAAGGCTTGTGATATTTGGAGTAGTTGAAATGTAAAGTTTTATGGTGTGGTGTGATTCCTTGAGAATTGGGTTGATGTTGGAGATGTTGATTTTGATTTTTAATTGCTACATGCGTATAGCCCGCATTTACCACCACATTATCCCAAATTCTATCCTACCCATCACCCTATCCACGTTACAAGCTTATAAAGACCTTTTTGATCGGCATGTGCATGTTTTAATTCTTGTGAATTGAGTCAGTTGCCAAAGCTAGGGAGTATTATTTGCATTTCGAGTCGACGTCCATACTAGGATTGAGTGGCTACCTTTAAACACTTGCATGAGGTGTGAGATGTGGGTTTGGGTTCTCAAATTCTGCATTCAAACACTATTTGCATTTGCATTCTTGTTTGGGATTAAGGGTGAGCTTCATTATCTATGCTCAATTTTATGTGTGGAGTGACACCGAGTGAGATACTCTAGTCATCGACTTCTATTTCTTACATGGTTGGCTTATTGATTTTGACTTGAGTGGACGGCGGTCAAGGGATTTTGAAGGGTTGGTTGAGGAACTTGCATACTCGGAATTGCTTGAATTAATCTTGTTTTGCAAAGTTAAAGGGGTGAAGTCATTGTTTGCTTAGTTGTTTGCTTGAGGACAAGCAAAGGTTCGGCTTGAGGGAGTTTGATAAGTTGATATTTAATATGTATTTTACCCCCGATCCCGATTGATTTTTTAGCTCTAATACGGCTCTTTTGAGCCATTGCTACTAACTTCTGCTATTTCAAGTGTTTTTTGTGCTTTTTAATAGAATTTACAAGAATCGATGATTTATCGTTGTTTTCCGAGCCTTTTGAAGCACTTGAAGAAGTTAGTGAAGACTTGAAGTCATTTGGGAAGCTTAACTGAAGATTAGAAGTGCTAAAACGAAGAATAAAACAATTAATTAAGGAAGAACGAGCAAAAACCGAGAAACGAAGCCAAACAAGCTGCCAGCCCGGACCGAGGCTGTGCGCCCGGGTGAAGGCTACACGCCCGGACCCCTCCGGGCGGGTGGCTCTGAAGGGGGTTTTTGCGTGTTTTTGAGCGTAATTAGCCTAAGTACTTAAGGCTTTGTATTCCTAGTTAGTGATTTACGCCTCTTTTACTTTAGAACCCTAGTTTTACTCTAAAAATCTCTCAAAGTGTAGAATTCTTATCAATCTTTCAATCAATAATATTCAGGTTCTATTTCAATCTCAATTCTTGTTCTTAATTAATGTTTATTATTATTTTCAATTTATGTTCTTAGTTTTAATAGTTTTATGTTTAGATTTAATTTCTTGATTATTGTTGGTTTGTTTAACTTAATCATGTTTAGGATTTTAATTGCTTTTATTGATTTAGTTTTTGTTCTTTCAATTATGAGTGAGTAGTTCCTTTTCTAGGACTAGGGGATCCATGGATTAATTGGTAATGTTTTGCTCATAAATATTAGTTTAACTATTAATGTGCTTGAATTCCTATTGTCAATTGTTATTGCTTTCAATTAAATACTGGCCAGGTTTAGTTGTTAGTTTAATATTGTTGAAATCGATACCAAGAGGTAAGATTACCACAATTAGATCATAAGGACAATAGGCAAAACAAGTTTAAGTGAGCGAGGGCCATTAGAGGAGTCTTGAAGGGGACTAGATTCGAGAGAATTAGTGGACCTTAATTCAAGGAAATTGATAATCTAATTAATTATTTGTGTGAAATTCATTGGTTAATCTGTGGTGAACCGATGTCCTAGGTTTAGTCATTAATTTCATTCCTTAATCAATTTTAGCTCTAATTCTAGTTAATTTCTTGATCACAGTTGTCACTCAAAGGCCCTTTACACAGTTTGAACTTTTTAGAACTAATAGGTTTAATTGCTTCCCTGTGGATTCGATCCCTACTTCCCTAGCAATATTAGTTAGAGTGGTTAGATTTATTTTTGACAGGTGTGCGATAGCCTCATCAATGGGTAGAATAAAACTTGGGATAATGTGGTGGTAAATGCGGGCTATACGCATATAAAAAATCATAAACAATGACTAACATCTCTAACATCAACTCCAACATCAAACCAATTCTCATAGAATCACATCACACCATAAAAATTTACATTCAGCAACTCCAAAAATCACAAGCTTTCTTTTTCAACATTCTTCAATTTTTTTCATTTATTTCTTTTCATTTTTGTCTTCAACTTTCAAATTTTTTCAGAACTTAGGCTCACGACTCTTAATGATATGTCAAAGACAAAATCAGCACACAAACATAACTAGGCCAATAAAAGATATATAACTTTTCAATTCCAATTAAAACTAGCCTAGACATTGGTATGCAGAGCCTTAATGTGAGACCTATTATTAAAATTCCAACAACAAACATTCCACAATTTTCCATCATCTCCAAAACCTCCAAAAAATGCACAACACAACATAACAACTCCATAACTCCCCCAAGCCAAGCTTGGGCATATATCAATAAAAAAAGGTTAAAAGGGTTGTAATGTGGCTAAAATGCAAATGAAGGGTAAAAAGCTCAAAATAAGGATCAAGGGAAAACTTATGAAGGAATGCCTAAAATCTGAAAGCTCCTAAAAGAAATGAATGTCTTTTATCATTCACGACATGTAACACACCAAAGCCAAGCTACTAGAGTCAAAAACCAAAACATGGATCATACAAGCACCAGGAACTAAGCACACATGAAAAGAAATAAACATATAATAATGTATGCAGCTCAAATCCTCCCGTTAACACAGTTCAAGCCTCTACTATACAAATGGCTATAATGGCATGATAAGAAACTGTTTCAAGCTAAGTCAAGTTCAAGTCCGAGTTGGCAATTCCTGAAGCATAACTCATCGCATGCCCAAATCAGTAAGAAACATTTTTAATAAAATGCGGGGCACAGGGAAGTCACCATTCATAAAGTTTCATCAATGTTCATTAACCAACAAATTCAATAAATTCATACAATTCAACTACTAAACTACTAAAAGCAAAACAAAAATCCAAACTAAGAAAGCAATACATTTTTTTTGGTCATATGTAAACTCCTACTTGTAACAAGTAGTACAAACCATATGACTATCCTAAGAAAACAATAAATACTACACTAGAAAGCAGTAAAACTATACTAAGAAAGTAATAAAATTACCTCCCCCGAGTCGGACTCAGCAATGTCCTCAGTGCTGAAGGGAGTAAAGTGAGAGGGAAGAGAGATAGTGGAGGGGTTTAGGGAGTCATGGGGGTGTAACATAATGTATATGGGTAAGAGGATGAAGTTGTGCAAGGATAAGAGAGTGGCGTGTGTGATAGATGATATTGGGTGTAGCATACACGGATTAAAATTTGACCACCTCTCACTGTGTTGACCATATTTCACAATATAAAAATTGGATGAATCTGATTCTTGCTTCATTGGAAAGTAGACTCCTAGAGTTTCCAACGGTAGGTCGTATGCCCCATAAAATGTTTTAGATAAAAAGTTATGACGGTTTCAAAGTGATGTTCCTGCACAGTTTTACCCAAGCAGTTCGCCCGACCTTCATTGCACTGTGCCCGGGTAAACTACATTCTGACCGGGCATACTGCCAGATGGTGAATTTTCATAATTTTCTTCTCGTGCCAGTGCGCCCGGGTCTAGTGCAACTCGCCTGGGTAACCTTCATTCGGCCCGACCTGCCCGGGCATGCTGCAAATTCCCATTTTTCAAGAAAAAAACTAAGTGTCTGAAAACGTCATGCGCGCCCGGGTAAAGTGCATCGTACCCGGGTACCCTTTAATCCGCCTGACCTGCCCGGGCATACTGCTAAGGGGCTTTTTCTCATCTTGTTTACTCCATAATTGCTCCCCTAAGCTTGCAAAACGCTCAAAACTTCACACAATTATTAGTCCCTCACTCTCTCACCAAAAAGCAAACTTAGTTAAACTAAACTAAACTACCAAAGTAAACGAAAAAGAATTAAAGACACCTACGTACGGGTTGCCTCCCACAAAATGCTTTTTTAAGGTCATTAGCTTGCTCATGTTACCTTACAGCTTATAGAGGGTGTGGGTTTCAGAAAGTGATTTCCTCAACCAAGCCAACAACATCACCTTCATAGTAGTGCTTGAGGCGGTGTCCATTAACCTTGAATCGTTCCCCTTTATCGTTTGAACCTCCACAAATCCGTATTTGTTCACCATAGTAACAATGAAAGGACCGATCCACCTAGACCTCAACTTTCTTGGGAAAAGCTTCAATCTAGAGTTGAATAACAAGACCTTGTCACCCACTTGGAACTCCTTCCTCATGATCCGCTTATCGTGCCATTTCTTAGTTTTCTCCTTGTATATCTTAGCACTATCATAGGCTCCCAATCAAAACTCATCTAGCTCATTCAATTGAAGTAACCGCTTCTCACCTACAAGCTTGGCATCCACATTAAGCTCCTTTACCGCCTAGTAGGCCTTATATTGTAACTCAACCGGCAAATGGCACGCCTTTCCGTACACTAATTGATATGGAGATTTACCAATAGGTGTCTTGATCGCCGTTCTATATGCCCATAATGCATCATGAAGCTTGCTACTCCAATCTTTCCTTGATTTTGCAACTGTCTTCTCTAGGATAGCTTTGATTTATCGATTCGAAACCTCCACTTGACCACTGGTTTGTGGATGATATGCCAATCCTGTTCTGTGGTAGACACCATACTTCTCTAGCAGTTTATCTAACCTCTTCTCATGGAAATGCGTTCCCCCATCACTGATGATAGCTCTAGGGATTCCAAACCTAGGAAAGATAACTTGCTTAAACAATCTCAGCATAGTGTTAGAATCACAACGGGGGGTCGCAATTGCTTCCACCCACTTAGAAACATAATCCACAGCAACTAATATGTAACAATTACCATTAGAAAAAGGAAAGGGATCCATATAGTCAATACCCCAAACATCAAATATTTCAACTTCTAAGATACCCGTTTGAGGCATTTCATGCCTTTTAGAGATATTACCTGTTCGTTGGCACGAATCGCAAGACATGACAAAATCTTTAGCATCCTTCAGTAAAGTGGGCCAATAAAAACCCAACTACAATACCTTAAACACTGTCTTCGAAGGGCCTGCATGTCCTCCATAAGGTGATGAATGGAAATGGCTCCGAATCCCATAAAACTCCCAATCAGGAACACATCGTCGGTATAGGCCATCAGCACATTCCCGAAACAAGTTCGGGTCATCCCAAAAATACCGTCTAACATTATGAAGGAACCACTTCTTCTGCTGTGATGAAAGATTAGGAGGCAAAACACCACCTGCAATATAATTAGCAAAATCAGCAAAACATGGTGATTTAACTGCAACTGAAAGTAAGTGATCATCGGGGAAGGAATCATCAATAGGAATGAGCTCTGCATCTTCGAATCGAATTCTGGAAAGATGATCAGCTACTACATTTTTCGCTCCCTTCTTATCACGAATATCAAGATCAAATTCTTGCAGGAATAGAATCTATCTGATCAACCTTGGCTTTACTTCCTTCTTGGCTAGGATGTAATGCCCCACATTTTCACGTATTTTAAGAGAGTATTTTTGTATTTTACTCGTATAATTTTAATATTTTTATTGAAAAATTATGTTCAATAATAATATTAAATGAAAAGAAAATAATAATAATAATAATAATAATAATAATAATAATAATAATAATAATAATAATAATAATAATAATAATAATAAAATAAATAAGTAATAATACAAAATAAGTTTTAATTAAAAGTAATTATTTTTGTTCATAAATAATATTTTCATAAATAATATTTTATGTTTATAAAATATTTTAAAAGGCTTCTAAAAATAGAATTTTCAAAAGTTTCCTAATTTATTTTGAGGCAAGAGCCTAAAGGTAATTTCCACTTGTTAGGATAAGTATGGGTTTTTCCAAATCCAACTTTGGGACCCTTTAAAACCCAAATTTTTATATTCATTCATCATTAGTTGTCATTAGGATTTCAAAATTTAGAGAGAGAAAGAGAAAAACAAAAAAAAAAGCGGGGAAAGGATTTCCGAAAAAATAGTGTTTTGTTCGGATTTTCGGAAAAAGAGAGAAAAAAAGGGGGAGAAGCTTGCTCTTGGGATCCGTGCCTCGCCGGACCCCAGCCGGACGACCGTCGCACCACCGCCGAACTGCCACGCGCCACCGCCGGCCACTACTCCTCCCCTTTTGGTATTTTTCGGACTTTAATAAAAAAATTTCTACATCTTTCTTTTTGATTCAATCTTGCAAATTCATGTTCATATTTATGTTTAATCATGATTTTTTAAGTTTTAATCATGTTTTATGAAGTTATGTTTTATTTTAAAAGCATGAATTAATTTGTTGTTCATGAAATTTTAGATTAGGGTTTATAAACTATGAAAGTTTTGATTTTTATGAGTTTTTATGATTTAAACTTCAATATTATGATCATGAATTATTATTGTGTAAATTGATGATGATTTTATGAAGTTTAGATTGATTTTTAAAATCTTTGAATATAAAATAAATTGTCCAAATTTTGTAGTCATATAATTCAATAGAATAGATATTATCAACATGTTTTGGCTTATAAAAAATTATTCTAAAGCATAGATTGGTTTCATAATTATGTTAGTTGATTATAGAAGAGTTTTGTCATGAATTTAAGATGTTTTTATGAGTTTTTCATGACTTTGAAGTTAATAAATATATTTGAAATTTTTATAAAAACAAGGTACAATAAGTTTTAAGTGTTCATATTATGCTAGTATGATCACATATTAATTCTATGATGTTACATATAATTTTTAGTATGTTTTATGAAGTTTAAAAGTGATTTTAAGCATGTATAACATGCTGTCCAGATTTTATAAAGTGAGTAATTAGGCTTTTAAAGTATGTAATTAGCATGAATTGATCATATAAATTAAGTAATGCATTATATGATTGATTTATGTTGTTAATGAAGTTTTTCAAGGAGTTTTGGTGATTTTAAATTGCTGTACACTTTTCGAAAGAGGCATAAAATTTATATTAAGGTTTTATAAAGCATAAATAAGTCCCGAAAACCAAGTAATCATGCAATAGAAAATTAAAGTGTAGTATGGAATTGAATAGAGACCATATAAGAAATGTTTTGGATAAAGTTTCCGGTATAGAAGTTAGTTTATAGTTGTTGTAGAACTTAGTCAACAAGGTTTTAATTTAGTTTCGATTTTCCTTATGTAGGAAACTTTGATATAGTCCACTTCTAGAAGTTGTGTCAGAGCACCATTATTTTACAAGGTACGTAAGTACTAAAGACAAACACAGGAATCAGAATCCATGCTTGGATGATCCTTGATTATATGAAATATTGTTATACTTGTTTGAATCATGAATTTGTGTTCATGACAATCTTATTAGAAGCATGATTTTTATAGTATGTTGACATTCCATGTTAAATAGTAATATAAATTTTTATAAGATTGAATTGGAATGTTATGATCAGTTTAATTTGGGCAATAGTTTTTGAATCAAGGAAGGAAGTTATTTTTAAGTTGGTTAGTTACTTAATCAACAAAAAAAGGTAGTTGTGAATTTTTATTCACATGATTAAAAGGAGTTATGAGCAATTATTTTATACATGTTGCTACTCACAATTTAATGCGTGGTCAAGGAGAAAGTAAACAGTTAGCCACTCACAGTTAATGTGTGGTAAAGGAAGTTCAGTTTAATTAAAGGACACACATAAGATTAATTTTGAATCACCTTAAATTGAAGATAATTAATATGGTTTGCTTGATTTGATGCATGTCTTTATGTGTTGTTGCATGTGAGTCATAACATTGTTAAATCAGTTAATCACGTAAAGTGTAAGAGGATTTGCATCAAAACTCTTGGAACGTATATACCTTGAGTATGAACAATGGGGGGAGTCGTATGGAACAGTGATCTATGACTTTTAATTGGAGTACAAGACGTTGTACTCTTTTATATTTATAATGCGTTGGAATTCCTTCACTTTACGTGACATAGTAATACCTTCTTGGAGTTGCTCCCAATTTGGTGCCCAATAGGGCGATGATTTTTAAGGAGAAAACCCGTTCGATGCAAAATCCAAAAATTTAAACACAATAATTAATTTAGTAGAGTCTATGCACAGGTGAAAGGTTGTCAAAGGTAAGTTGTGTGTATGTTTTATTTCTTATTGTTTTGTTGCATAGTCTTTAGTAGTTATGTACTCAGCTTTGCTGCTGTTTGTTTTGTGTGCATGGCTTTGTCTTGGACTTGGCCCTACAACGACCCACTTGTTGGTGAGTAGTTGTCTAGTAAAAAAAAAAGCTGCAGGTACAAGTGGGCATATGTCATTTCATGATGGGCTGGAGTAAAAGAGCGATTGCTGTGTTTTGTAGCTTATTTTATATTGCTTATGAAGTACTAACTATTACTTGGATGTTATATTATTTCCTAAAGACTTTGGTTTTGGTTTTGGTTTTAAGGGCCATTAATATGGTTCTGAAGTGTAATAAAGTTTAAAGTTGATTTTATTTTGAGACTTGTTTTGAAGTTTAGTTTTAAATTAGTTTTTGGTTTTAAGTTTTCCGCTGTACTTTGATAAATGCCTTATCCGTTATCACAATGGCGGTAATACTTTGGTTTTTTCATATTTAGAAGTTTTACTAAATATAATCCTTAATATTAATAATATGTTTTTTCCGGAAAAATATAAAGTAAGAAGTTAGGAAATTCCAGGGTGTTACATAGGAGGTACTTCAGAGCAGCATGATCAGTGTGAACAATCACTTTCGAGCCTAATAGATATGATCTGAACTTGTCAAGTGCATAAACAACTGCTAGCACATCCTTTTCAGTAGTGGCATAATTAACCTGAGTTGGGTCAAGTGTCTTGCAGGCATAACAGTAGTGGCACATCCTTCTGTTGGCCTAAAACAGCTCCAATTGCATAGTCACTGGCATCACACGTGATCTCGAACGGGAGGTCCCAATCAGGAGATTGGATGATAGGTGCAGAAATAAGTGCATGTTTAATCCTGTTAAAGGACTCAACACACTCATCAGTAAAATCAACATATGCATCCTTCAAAAGCAATTGGGTTAGTGATTTCGCAATTTTAGAAAAATCTTTAATGAACCTGCGATAAAAACCTGCATGACCCAAAAAGCTTCTTACCCCTTTGACTTTCACAGGAGGGGGAAGTTGCTCTATTACCTGAACCTTTGCTTTATCGCCCTCAATACCTCGTTCGGAGATTAAATGTCCAAGCACAACACCTTCAGTGACCATAAAATGACACTTTTCTCAATTCAGCACTAAATTCACCTCTTCACATCTCATAAGCACTTTTGTAAGATTTGATAAACAAGCATCAAATGAAGTTCCATAGACACTAAAATCATCCATAAACTTCCATAATTGATTCAATGTAGTTAGAAAATATACTCATCATGCAACGTTGAAAGGTAGCAGGGGCATTACATAAACCAAAGGGCATTCTACGATATGCAAAAGTACCATAAGGACATGTAAAAGTGATCCTTTTTAGTAGCAGTATTCAATTTCCTGTAATCGATACATATACGCCAACCTGTGACAACTCTAGTGGTAATTAATTCATTTTTATCATTACAAACAACAGTGGTCCCACCTTTCTTGGGTACTACCTGAACTGGACTAACCCACCTAGAATCAGGAACAGAATAAATAATACCAGCATCAAGTAATTTAATGACCTCTTTCTTAACAAATTCCTCCATGTTTGGATTCAAATGACGCTGACCCTGTATGCATGGTTTATGGCCATCCTCTAAGTGGATACGATGCATGCAAAAATCGGGACTAATACCAGTTAAGTCATAAATAGTGTAACCAATAGCCTTCTTATGACATTTAAGTACAATTACGATTTCTCAAGTTGACTATAGGTAAGTGAAGCACTAACAATACAAGATATAGCTTTTTTAAATCTAGAAATGCTTATTTCAAATTAGAGGGAAGAGGTTTCATCTCAGGCTGTGTTAATTCCTTTACCGAACAAACATCCTGGGGCAACTGCAGGAATTGACAGTTGCTTCCTGAATCGAATTACATTCCTGAAAGGGCTTGAATTAATTCATCTGATTCCTTATTGCCTTCACCTAAAATCACATTCAAATACAAAATATCCTCTAGAAGATCCTTTTTAAGGGATCGAGGCAAGTCGTCATTAACAATCTCTTGAATAATATCAATTCTATAACATGATTGTTTTAACATAGGACTTTTTAATGCACTATCAAGGTTAAAAGTAACCTTGTCATCACCTATAGAAAGAGTCAAACTACCATTCTTTACATCAATAACAGCTCCTACAGTATTTAAGAATGGTCTACCAAGAATAGTAGGGATGTGTGCATCTGCCTCCATAACCAACACTACAAAATCCACAGGAATAAAAAGCTTCCCAACTCTTACCGGGACATCTTCCAAAATACCTTATGGGTACTTCACAGTTCTATCCGCCATATGCAAGGTAATGTTAGTAAACTTTAAAGAACCCATATCTAATTTCTTGCAAATAGACAACGGCATAACACTAACATTGGCCCCTAGATCACATAGAGCCTTATCAATAAAAAGTGGATCAATGTTACAAGGTATCGAAAAACTTCCGGGATCTTCGAGTTTAGGTGGAGACTTATTCTGCAAAATAGCACTACATTCTTCAGTTAAAGTAACAGTCTCTACTAAACTCAATTACCGCTTCCTGCTCAATATGTCTTTCAAATATTTAGTATATGTAGGTACCTGCGTAATCAAGTCAGTAAAAGGCACAATAAGCTACAAATTTTTAACAATATCAAGAAACTTACGAAAAATGATTATCATTCTTACTTCGATCTACCCTATACGGAAAGGGTAGTGGCACCTTGGAAGGTGTCAATGTATCAGCTGGCTTGTCAGCTATCGGGACTCTCTTCTCCATGGCATCTTTCTCCTTAGAAGGTGTAGGTTCTGCGATCTCCTCAATCACCACATTGCTGGTCTTGCCAGTCAGCACTCCTATCTCTGAATTAGCATCAACGGCGGGCATCTTACGACCTTCATAGTGGGCCCCTCTTCTGGTAGTGATGGAGTTGCAATTTTCTCTTTAAGATGGTGGATTTGGTTGAGGAGGTAGTTGACCCTGCTGCCGCTGAGCTGTAGACTGTGCAATCTAAGCTAGCTGGGTTTCTAGTTGCTTATTGTGAGCCTGCATTGCCTCCATGTTCTTCTGCATCTGCAATATCATATTCTTCAGCTCTGAAATTTCACCACTAGGTTGAGCTGGTGGTGCTGGCAATGATGGTCTACTGAAACCTGGTGGGTGTGGTGGTACAAATCGTTGCATCTGCTGGTGAACCTGATTAGGTGGTATAGTTTGTTGTGGGTTCTGCACATTATTGTTGTTCTTGTAGGAAAAGTATGGATGATCCTTCCACCCTGGATTGTATGTATTGGAGAACGGGTTATTCTTGTAGGCTTGGAAGGCACACACTTACTCTAACAAATTGTGACATGATTGGGAACTGTGACCGAGTGAACCACATGAATCGCAGAAAGGCTCAGTATATCCCGGAAGTGCAGCCATCGCAGCCACAGGTGATGGTGGAGGAGCTGTAGTACTAATCTTGTCGAGTTTTTGGCTTATGGCATTGATCTGTGAAGCTAAACTTTCGTATTTATCATCAACCACATGCTTTCCACCTTTCTACGAATGTCCCCTGGGATTGCCGAACTGTGAATTATGAATAGAAATTTCTTTGATCAACTCATATGCAGCATTAACCTCTTGGTTCATGAATCGACCACTGGCAGCTGAATGTAGTAATGTCCGACTCTCATTCCCTAAACCGTTATAGAATGACTGGACCAGAACCACTTCTCAAGACCCTGATGTGGGCACAATCTCAATAGATCCTTGAATCTCTCCCATGCTTCATATAATGTTTCATCTTACTCCTGGTTGAAATTCGTGATCTTACTCCGAAGGGTTGTAGTTCGCTCTGGAGGGTAATTTTTTCTTTGAAATGCAAGAGCTAACTCTTCCCAACTGTTGATGTTATCCATATTAAGACTCTTCAACCAAGTATGGGCCTTGTCTTTCAGTGAGAACAAGAACATCATTCTTGTAATGTAGTCCTGAGAGACCCCAGCTTGCTTGATCGTACCACAATACAGTAGGAAGTTATTCAAATGCAACATCGGATCCTCCATTAAAGTTCCTGCAAACTAACTGATTCCTTTCCACCATATTCACCAAAGCTGGCTTCAATTCAAAATTTAGAGCCTCAGTATCAGGGAACCGATAACCACCTCCAACTGTTGCGAAACTGGGCTGGGAATAATCCTTCAACGATCGTGGTTGCAGCGCCGGCGGTGGCTGTGCATCATTATTCGGTATGTTGTTTTCGTTAATATGTGACTCTGCTTTTTCTCCCCTATTAGAATTCTCAGAAATGCTCAAATCAGAAAAGAGTTGTGACAAATCCGATAGTATCCTTTTAGAAAGTATAACTCTCCGCAATCTCCACTTCCTCCTACGACTCCGCTTATGCAATGACCGTTCTGGTTCAGGATCAACCCAAACCGGCATGCAAACCTAGTACCTGCACACAAACTGAAACTGCAGATATCCGTAAGAACTGTCTCAAAGAACAGTGGGTTCCTTGAGACAAAATAAAAAAACAGAAATAAGACAAAATAACCAGATTAGTAGAAATTAAACAATTGCCTCCCCGGCAACGGCGCCAAAATTTGGTAGGGACAGTTGTATACCTATCAAAAATAACCGGCTACTCTAACTATGTAGATAGGGAAGTAGGGATCGTATCCACAGGTAGGGAAGCAAGTAACTCTAAAAAGTTATTCTGCCGTAAGGGGCCTTTGAATTTTAGGTTTTGACTAAAAAGTTGACTACTACTAGGAACGAAATTTAACACAGAAAAGAACTTTATAACTAAGCCTAAGACATCGGTTCACTACATATCAACCAATGAATTGCAACACAATTAATTAACCGATTATTAACTTCCGGAATTAAGGTTCACTAATTCTCTCGAATCTAGTCTCCTTCAAAAATCCTCTAATGGCTCTCGCTCACTTAGACTCGTTTTGCCTATTGTCCCTATGATCTAATTGTGGTAATCTTACCTCTCGGTATCGATTTCGATAATATCAGACTAACGATTAAACCTGGCCAGTATTTAACTGAAAGCAATATGAATTGACAACAGGAATTCAAGAACATCAACAATCAATTTAACAACTATGAACGAAACATCAAGAATGATTCGTAGATCCCCTAGTCCTAGAAAGGAAACTACTCACACATGATGGAAATTAAAGAAACTAAATCAACAATAGAAAAACAAAACTATAAACATGATTGAAACTAACAAATTAAAAATAATAATTAAACTAAATCTAGAACGAGAAACTAGGGCATAAAAGAAAAAGAAAACTAAAACTAAAACTAAACATGAATTAAAGAAATTAGAATTAAAGATTGAATAAAACCTGAACTTTTATTAAATTGAATGATTGAAAGAATTCCGCAAGAATCACCTCTAGAGAGAGAAAACTAGACTAAACTAGGGTTTTTTAGAATAATAGAATGTGTATGAAAACCTAGGGAAGAATTATATTAATTACTAAGTCGAATCAAAGGGGAAAAATCAAAAAAGCGCGGCCTGAGCAGCATGCCCGGACAGCCGGGCAGAGTGCACTCGACCCGGGCACAATACTACATGCCCCCCCCCCCCCCCCCCCCCCCCCCCCCCCCCCCNCCCCCCCCCCCCCGAGCTTCCGACTTTGCTTGTTTACTTCGTAACTCGACTCCTATGCATCCCAAAGGCTTCTAAATCACATCCTAGCTTCCTTATAGCTTCTCAAAGTGGTCAAGACTCCCACTAACTTGCCAAGTGCTCAACGTAAGGCGAAAACCGACACGAAAGTATCAATTCCTGCAACAAATGACAAATCAAAGCAACCAGTACTAAAAGCAACCGAAGTTTGTAAAATATGATCAAAAGAGCCTTGTTAGAGCCAAAAACCAATACAAATTGGGGGCAGATAATGAATATAAAACGAACTTATCAAAGATCTTTGAAAAGCAAATCGGGAGAAATATAGAGGTGTACGTCGATGATATGTTCATCAAGAGTAAGAAAGCAGAGGATCATGTTGAGGATTTAAGAGAAACTATGCAGACATTAAGGCAGTATAACATGAAACTCAACCTAAAGAAGTGCATCTTCGGCGTCAAAGGAGGAAAATGTCTTGGCTTTCTGGTAGACGAATGGGGTATTGAGGGTAACCCACACAAAATCCAAGCCATATTGGACATGCAATCTCCCTGGACAGTAAAAGAAGTTCACAGATTGACGGGTTGTATAGCTGCCCTCGGGAGATTCTTGTCTAGGTCAGCTGATAAGAGCCTCACTTTCTTCATAACTCTAAAAAGGAAAACATTTGAGTGGGACACCAAGGCTGAAGAGGCATTCCAACAACTCAAGCAACACCTCACAACTATCCCCAAGCTAGTCTCACCCTTGCTGGGAGAGACCCTGTTCATCTATCTAGAGGTCTCGGAATACGCACTTAGTGCCGTATTGGTGTACTTCATCAGCCATGCCTTTAGAGGTGTTGAATTAAGGTATCCTCTGGTTGAGAAGTTGGTATACGCCGTCGTCATGGCCAGCCGAAAACTGAAGCCCTACTTCCAATTTCATCAAATTAAGGTCCTTACCGGACAACCTATTCAGAAAATACTTGAAGGAAAGAATCATTCAAACAGAATGACAGAATGGAGTAATCAGCTGTCAGACTATGGATTACAATATGAGCCAAGGAGATCAATCAAGGCTCAGGCCCTAACAGACTTCATTGTTGAATGCACAAATAGGCCACTAAACCCCGATGATTCTAAACCATGGGAGTTATACGTCGACGACTCAACAACACGGATAGGGAGCGGGGCTGGAATACTAATTAAAACAGACGTCGGGGAAAGACTTGATTACGCTGTTAAGTTTGCATTCAACGCATCCAACGACGAAGCCAAGTATGAGGCTCTCCTACTCGGGCTCCAGATGTGTATTGCAGTAGGCGCTCCCTATGTCGTCGTATGTTCAGACTCACAGCTAATCGTTGGGCAAGTGAACGGCGAATTTGAAGCCAAGGAAGACGGTATGAAGATGTACCTTCAGAAGGTTCAAGATTTAATCAAGAAGATGCAAAAATTTGAAATCAAGTTAATTCCGCAGTATGAAAACCAACAAGCCGACACTTTGGCTAGGTTGGCTAGCTCGGCTGAGTGGATGACTCCTTGGTCTATCAATTGGGAAATTATGAGGGAACCAAGGATTAATGAGCCGAAACTTGTTAACACGTTGGACCGAGGAGATAGTTGGCAACAACCATTCCTTGAATATTTGAAAAATGGTAAGCTGTCTGACGACACAAGAGATGCTGATCGGGTCAAGTTGGCTGCTAAGTGGTTCCTTTTACTCGATGGTCATTTGTATAAAAAATCATTCACACTCACCCCTTGTTGAAATTTATCATACCCGAAGAAAGCGATTATGTATTGAGGGAGATACATCAGGAAGCATATGGTGCTCATCACGGCGCAAGGACCATTGCATTTATTATATTTTAGAATCATCGCATTAATTATGCATTGTTGGAAGTGAAAGGCGCAAGCAAATATACGCTCTTTAACGAGCAAAATATAACATAAGTATTTGTTATAAAATTGATGATGTAATATATAAGTTAGCACAAATATTACCATTGTTCATAATACCGTGCATCCCATAATTATTAATTATTTTAATAATTATTAATAACTAATAAATAGTTAATTATTAATAACAATTATTTTATAAATTTTTATTAATTATTTTTACTTATTTAGTGTAGGTATTTGAATAATTAAATAATTATACAATAATAATTAATTATCAATTGATAAGCAATGTAATAGTTAATAAAAAATTAGTAAGAATTAAGAAATAAAACTAATGATTTGTTGCCAAAATAACAGTAAATAATTAATTATTAAAATAATAATTCTTAATATTAAATTATTAATTATTTCAAAAAGTCAACAAGAAAAAGCTACTTTTGTTAGCTTTTTGTTTTTAGCTTAAAAATTAGCTTTTCAGCCCGTCAAAGAAACCAAAATTCAATAAGATTTTTTTTGCTGTTTGACCAATTGAAAAAGTCAAAAGTCAAAAGCTGAACACCTCCGTAAGAGTCTGAATCTAGGAGTCCGATGCTAATTTTAAATTGAACAATAGGATTTACAACTAATCATCATATTACATAAATTTTACTATTCTTGTGGGACGTTTGGTTTGAGGGATAAAGATAAGAGTGATAGAAAGGAAGAATTAGGATGAGAAATTGGTGGGTGAGATAAGGATAAGGTATTATATCATGTTTAGTATAGAAGGCAATAAGAATGAGATAAATAAAAAATTACTGAATTACCCTTACCAATCATTAAGGGTATAATAGTATTTTTACACCATTTTGTTAATCCCCTCCCTTACATATACAAACACAACCCCCCCCCCCCCCCCCCCCCGCGCGACCGCCCCCCACACCAACACCCAAAATAAAAAATAAAAATAAAAAATAAAATAAAAAATAAAAATAAAAAAACTAATGTGTAGGATTCAAGGAATAAACATTCCTTTATGCTCTAATCCCTATCCCACCAAACAAACACCACATTTCTCCTATCCCTCTCCTCCTACCACACAATAAAAACACCCCTTTAGTGTATATTTCTAAATATTCTCTATTACACTCCTATTATGTGGTGAGAAATTACATATAGATTGGAATGTAACATAAATTCGAGTAGGGACTAGGAACATATATGGGCAATGAGATATCAACTAGACTCTTCCACAATTCTACGTGCAAATGATAATCATTGTTAAAGATGTCAAGAATAACTAAAGATGAGTACGAAACCCATAGTCACAAATGAGCTAACTGTCCATAGATTATGACCAGCAAGGTGAAGTTTGGCTAACAAGAGGTGACATGCATGTAATGCAACAATAACTAATGTCCTATATTCTCGCACTATGAAAAATTACTTGTCACTAATTTCCCCCTTAATTTAAGTGATTAGAATTTTTTATTCAGCACAATTTTGTGTATGACCGTCCATTATGCTAGTGCAAATCTAGTCCAGTTATGTAGACTATATTTTCTCTAAATGAGAAAACAAGGAGTCATTTGCTAATACCCCGTAACAATAACACAATATGCACCTAGCAAATATCATGGGCACGCAAAAACTTCTGCAAGCGACAATGATGTTGAACTCCCTGCTTATAGCAACTCGTACAAAATCAAACGTTGCATGGCAAATAAACAAATATTAACACTCCTCCTATATCATAAGTTCAATCAATTGGCTTGTCAACGGTCTCCAATGTTTTATGGCAAATAAGCTAACCATTTTCATTTTGGGACGCAGCAACAACATATTAAGCAACAGCGGAGCTGAGTGGAAACCTAAACCTTTCTTTGCATTCGGTAATATGCCTTTAGTTGAGATTCCACTAACTACTTACACTGCATGAAGCATGTACAGTTACAAGTATGCGAACACATGCACAACCACACCAAAAGGAGGGAGTTGAGAAAACAATAAACAAAACAAGGGCAAAGCACACAACAGCCAACCACTTGTATGGAATACCATGTACTATCTAGATAGTCAGCTAACAAAATTTTTATATACAACATGTACAAAAGTTAAACATCTTTTTTGGTATTTACTTCATTGTTTCCGCAGGGTTCAACGTCTTTTCCCCCACCAGAAAGTGTTCGCAAGAGTTCTCGAGATACGTCGAGTATGTGTGGCTGTTTTACACGACTCGCTCTTACCCATGCAGGCTCCTGAAAAATAGGAATTACGCTTCAATCTTCATATTTACACTTGTGTTTGTCATCACACAGCTTTTGCAAGATAATTAAAAAACACACAAAATTACCTCAGGGACAAAGCGAGAAATCCAAACTTGATTATGAGAAGGATATGCTCAATGATCAAATTGCTGCGATCCCTGGCTCCAATTTCCACTTCCTCCACGTCGTACAAACACACAAAAGTGCCAGTTGGTGCAAATAGACATAACATCAAAAACGAAATGAAGAAGAAAAACGAATTAGGCAGTGTTTACTTTTAATACACAACAGAAACAACATAAGCTGAAGATAACCACATCCAATTCAGAAACGGGGTGAAGTGGATTTTATACTCCGTATGTAATTTTAAATGCTTTGCCTGTGGATGCTGGGTAGTAGGCTTCCTTCAATTGACTGAAAGACCATGAAAAATAGATTTTTATTGAAGATTATTCAGCCGCCGTCATGTAGAATTCATGCTTGAAATTTATTGTAATCATGATCATAGCCACCCCTGATAGGTTGAAAAAGTATTTGGCATTTTTTTGGTGCTACGGAACCACAAGGGCAAGTATGAGAATCAATCCCAGAATCCCTAGAATCGAGAGGGAAGCTCGAACCACTGAGCTTCCCTCACTTCAAGTAGTTTGGGTGTTTTACATGAATTCCCTTAATTTCCTCGATCTATTGTTTATAATTCCTTGACGTAGTTTCCGACCCATTCAAAACTTCCATAACAAACTTATATCATCTACAAAATTAAACCGTAGACCAACTGATTGCCATCAAATACAATAACAATTTAACAATGAAAATAACTCAACATTCCAACTTTAACAAAAAACCTTCAATGTTTCAATTCCACACTTGATATGGTTTTTCTGCATTTCTATTCAGAATTTAATTATAGTACTACGTACTTTTTCTGGTTTTCAAATAATTCTATATCGAACGACAAGCATTAATATTAAATAAACCACGTCGAGATATGCCCCCACAAGTCCACATAAAAATAGAACCACGTGGATGAATTACTCAATAAGTACACCAAAATAATCATTTCATCCCACACCCATCCCCACACATAGTTTAACATCCGCAAACATAATTTACCGCTATACATATTTAAAGCCCAAAAATAATAGCTCCATGACAAAAAAATTGACTCATAAACAAACGTTCACCCCATATAAATCACAATACCCAAAAAAGCCACATCCAGGAGTTCCATAATAAATTAAGCACCTAAGTCCATAACAAAGAAAACGTAAATGTAAAACTTAAATATAATTCTAAACAAACAAAACCACCTTACAAATCTTCACCCCCAAATTTAATAATAGAGTAATGGACTCAAGGTCCGTTTGGTAGGTTGTAAATTTTTGCCCTCAAACTATTTATCCATTTTACACTGTTTAATTAGAAGTGAATTATGAAAATGTAAACTTGGTGTGGAAAACCATTTCGACCTATTAGAAACATTTTACCCCAAAATTGGGAGGAAAACATTTTCCATCATACTTGAAAGAAAACATTTTCCCTCACAATTGAAGTAATGGTTTTTCTTCAACCAAACAATATAAAATGCAAAAAATGTAAAATCATATAAGTGCAACCAAAAACATAATATTCATGAAATGAGTTTTCCTATGTAAAAGTTTTTTATAGAAAACTATTTCCTTTCGAAATTGTTAACACCCACCAAACGGAGCCTAAAACTAACAACCTCTATTAAAATCCTCTATAGCAAATACATAATAGCCTCATAATTAATAAATCTTTGACCTCCACACTAATTCACAAGTCTCATACTTTGTAATAAATAAGTTTCCAAACCCCAAATTAATCGAATCCCACAACAATCCTAAAATAAATAAGTCCCACAACAACCCACACAAATAACAGTTAATATTAGTGTTTGACTACATAACTTCATAATCATATTCCATAAAAATTAAACATAACAAAAAGATAGACACATAAACTGCTACTCACAAAGTAGCCCCAAAATTGAATAGACCTCATTAATTTATTTCCTCAAAAGTGAAAATCATATGACAAATCTACCCCCTAAAATTTAATGATTTTGACTTCTGGAGTATAGAACCACATGGATTTGTGTAGTAAATATGATCACATAATGATGATATACATGATCACGTAATAATATGACATACCATCATAAAATCATTACCCACATTCCACAACAATTTTGTAACCCAAAAGTTAAATTTCAAATTTTGATGAGGCTTCTTTTTAAAAAAAATCTTAAAAAATCTTTAAGATACAATAACAACATCCAAAGACCTAAAGATACAATAACAACAATGCCAAAGACCTAAAATAATTATTACCTTTGTTTCACTTTCTAAATAGATAGGAACGCCCAAAAAGAGATGCATCATGCAACTTTTACTTTATTTCCTTATTCAGTAAAGTTTTTTTTGTTGTGGAAACACAAGTTTGTCCCTTTTTCTTATGTTAAGTTAGAAAATTATGCTAATTAAAACCCTAATGCATTAATGATCATTCCTAAAACGTGTTTACCCACTAACCTAACAAAATCACCCATCTAAAATCAAACCAATGACTTTGAACTTCCCTATAGGTTTCAAAAGGGACTAAATCAATTCTCAACATTCGCCCTTGTCCTCCCTAGCACCAAAAATAATAAAAAAACAAACCAACGACAGACCATCCAGCCACACTTTAAGTTCATCTCATCATTCAACTTGTAACCACCTACACTATGAACCACCATCACCTCAAACTACCACAGTGCATTCGCACCAACACACACAGGATTCAAACACCCATTCACAAGCACCAAGATTCGCGCCCCCAATCCACACCACTATCACCAACTTCGCAACATTACCGCCACTAATTCGAAAAACCTTGACCAAAAAAAAAAATGTCGAAGAAGTCAATTCAAAGTTCGAATTCCACAGATTCATACTTTATAAACCCACAAATTATCAATGAACTCGACCATCATTCAGATTTCAAACCCTAAACCCCATTTTTCAAGCACTAAAATCCCTAATTAGAGATTGGGGTTCGAATTTGCCGGTGGGGTTGTTGGTTTTCAAAATTTGTGAATCAAGAGATAGAGTTTGAAATTTTTTGTAAAGGTGGGTTGAAGTTGGGTGCTGAGGTTGGCGGTGGTTTGGAGTTGGGTGAATCAAAAAGAATGGTGGCTTGAAGTTTGGGTGGTTTAGATGTTGCAGATTTGAATTTAAGTGGGGGTGGAAGTTGGTAATGGTTCGAAGCTTTGGTGGGAGGTGGCTTGAAGATAAGGTGGTGATGATGGTGGTGGTTCCCATATGGGTAATTGGGTGGTGACTGTTGCTTGTGTTTTCCATGTGCATAGATTCATAATCACACATAATCAAAGCCAAATCCCAAAAAGATGGGGTCGGCTAGTCATCCAATGAAGTATTCTCCATTTAAGCCTATCCAAAGCCAAATAAGGTTGTAAACCTAACCTTGTCATTCCTATAGAACTCCTTACATCCAAGTCATCACCTCTGCGCACCACGCGGTCCCGCTTACTAGTTCCTAATTACCCTTTTCATTTTTTTCCATCAACAAATTCCCAATATAGCATTTATTTGGAACAGAGGTGGTATACTGTATATGACCAAACCATCTCAGATGATATCAAGTCATCTATTGGCAGCCCCTACCTTTTAATAACTTTACTTCTTATTTTATGCTTTCTTGTATACATCCACACATCCAACATAGCATAGCATACGCAAATCTGCACATCCACCTTTTGAACATGGAACTGAGGATACCAAAATCCCAACAATAGTCTAATGATGTCGTAATCATGAACATCTCACAAGATCAAAGTTAACTAATCTTGTGAAACAAGAACATACAAAAAGAAAAAATCTCATCAAATTCATCACAACAATCACCAATAAACCCAGTAATGGATGTTTAAAGTGTCATCAATCTGAACCTCTTGTTATAGATATCATCCTTTAAAGAGCCTTTTAAGTATGTCAAAACATTTTTTTTTACAAACTATTTGAGCAACTTTTACTTCAATTGTTCAAGGTTTTAGACATTTCTCAAGCTCAAGTAGTTGGGGAATTTCCCCGAATCACCTTTAGATTGTAGTATTGTATAAATACTTGGTTTATTCCTAAACATTAATGTTGCAATTAAATAGAGCAGGGGAAGCAGTATTTAATGGCTACTCAACCTCTCTCTTAGATTAAGGATGTTCTATCATTTGGCACGTGGATTTTACAGCAATGATTTGTAGGTTAGGGATGTTCTAATATGTGGCATAGGGATTTTCGACCTTCATTAAGAAGTATTGGGTTTATGATAACATCCTAAAATCATTTAGATTGAGATTCACAGTATTGAAAGTTTTTCTTGCCTGAAAAATATTCAGCCATGCTCCAATTTTAGCAGCAGCACGAGGAACAGGTCTTTTTATGCATGATAAGTAATTTTAGAGCATCTGTCCTGATTTCCATAACGTTGTTCTGTACCAACCACAGCTAGTCATAATTATGACTTGAGTCTCTCAAAACTGAAACATGCATTGAAACACAGCTTACCACTACTGCAAAAGCAAATGTGAGGGGAAATGCACTGCAACATCATAATCTCCAAACTGCAGAGTCAACTCCAGGAAATCTGCACAAAGTTTTCGGTTAAAATAAGCGGAGCCTTACATTCACATTTCTTTTAATGGATTCACCAATATTAGTAAGCCAACCATCCTAGACATATAATAAGAATAAGCTTCTTTTGATGGCAAGGGGGGATTTTACCATCAAAAAGTCCGTCTTCAAGCTCTCCTCCAATGCTTGCAGCATAAGTAGATTTCAGAAACTCTTTCTCAACTCTAGAATTTACCTTTACTTTCCAATTGACAACCCTTTATTGTGCTTCTTCTTGAGCCTTGATAAAAAGGTAGATAAATTGACCACCAATAAAAAGGTGACCCAGGCACATTAGCTTTGTATAACTTTTATGTAATATAGAGAGATAGAGAAAGGTTAGTTACCTAACAGTGCCAAATTTTTTATAGCTGACTTAAGTAGGGCATAAAATTCTCAACAGATTCTCAAAAACCTGAAAAAAATTGTAATTTTGTGCATACTTGCATTAACATTTAGACTAGAAAACAATTTTGCAATTTCTGTTCATTGCATTTATATCATTAAAATCAACCTCTGAAACAAAGGCGCTGATCAACACTTTGCGAAGAGTAAAATATGCGATGGAGCAGAGCATGATAGAAAACTCCAATGTAAGTTGCATATATAAGCCCAAACAACTGCAAAAAAAAATACCACCAAAGGACTTTGGGTTGAGTTATTTGTCCCTACAACAAAACTCAATAAACAAAAACATATCCGTACAAAATTCTCACCTTATATATCAAGCTGTCACTCGATACTCTTTTTGTTCTCAATTTCTTCATTTTTAATGAGATGAGCAGAAAATTTGCCCCCATTCTCGTAAAATATTGAATCAAAAGTAGATAAACTGCTGTTAAACAAACCTGTCAAATCCACCAAATATTGTTATATAGTTTACACTCATGATGTAAACAATAAGTTACCAGTAATCTAATTATCTCCATATCAAGAAATCCAAATTTCCTCTTAGAGATGAACAATAATCTTCAGCTAAAAGTCTATAGCTAGAAGGAATCCATTATTGTTACATGAAAGATGGACCGTAGATAGTCAAAGAAGAAACATCACTCATAAAAAGAAGGAAAAAAAACTCTCTAATAACAAAAAATAATTGTAAGAGATGAAAGTTGTTCGCCTACTCTACATAAGGTCACTAGTTGATATGTCTTTACACTTTACCCAATAACATGCTATGATAGCATATACAAGGGCAGGTGTCTAAATATAATGCTGTGTAGCCACTGACATTTGTCTAGGCACATTTTGTAGAGTAGGAGCGATTAAAATAATACTACCTCTATTTCAAATTATTAGCAACGACTAGTTTTTTTTCAAATTGTTGCATATAATTTGAAACGATGTATTATTATATATAGCAATTTATTGATCATTTTCTTACACCCTTCACCACACATCATCTATAAACTGCAACAATAAAAGACACAACTATAGTTGCTCTGTCAAAATGGCATAATCAGTCTATCACCTGATTCTCTCCAAAGATAAAAAATCTGCAGCATCATGTGTTCCTAGATTAAAATGGATTACTTCAATTTCTCTTTTGCTAAAAATGGCATCAAGTCACTGCTGCAAGCACATCTATACAAGGCCCGTGCATATGCAAATAAGCTTGAGAAAATAACATTAGAAGGAATAGTAGCTACAACACCTAACACCAATAGATATCCAAAGACCTCAGTCACATCCTAGTTTCAAGTTTTCAATAAGTAAACTCACCTAACATAGAGAAGAAAAAGGGTTCCTTAAAGTACAAAGTTGAAAAATAAGATATTAAGCACACAAGAAGATATGAAAGTGTGACCATCAAGGAACATTTATGGCCTTCTGGAATAGTGAACACGCTTGATAAAATGAACCATCCACGAGGACTAAGTTTGAAGCATAGAGTAGCTTTAGGGCCTTTGTATATATCCTAGAGGTTAGTAAAAGACATAGCAAATTACAATTTGTGCTCACTTGGTTTTGAGCTATAATATCTCCAAGTGAGTTCCATAGAATTTTTAGGTGGATCAACACAATCTTATATTTGAAGTCTATCTTGTTTTAGGTTTTGCTTTAGTCATATTTCCCCTAAGAACACGATTGATACAACAAACCACCGCAAGCTAAGTTTTATTTACTAAATATAGGTGCATATGAAAACAATCCAAGACTTAAGAACACGGTAACATATTACAGCTGCTGTTCGCTCGAATTTGAGCAAGTACACATTCCCGATTCAAGGTTGCATAGGATGATAGGTGGATTCAGTTAAATTTAAATCCTTATATAACATAACTATTTCTATATACAAACAAAGTTAATTTTGATCTACTAATACAAAACATAATAAATTGATAAATAACAAATATTTTTATGGGTTGAAATTTTTTTTATTTAAATAACTTTGAAGACTACTCATATAAGTTTCGAAGACTACTTCTATGATCTCATCAATAATACCACTTTGATCCCGTGAATAGTAGATAATCTAATATTGATATCTTGTGCAAATATATATATTATAGCAAGCATATATTTTAGACTATTTAAGAACCTGTTGAATAATAATAGGTTTTGAACTTGAGTTCCGTTGCAATAATAGTATTTAATTTGAAATGTGAAACCCGTATACAATAAACATGAACTACTAGATCGATCCGTTTGTGTTTAGTACAAAATATGTATTAATAAACGAATCTATATATGCTAAAACCATTTAAAGTATCAAAATTAGGAAAATAATAAAAAAATAGTCGTATTTTTTCAAATGTTAATAAATCTAAGACTACTACTACAATCTCATGTATCGCAATGATTGTCAATTTGATTTGCATATTGAGATCTCGCTCAATAGTTAAATAGTTAAACATATTGACATAGCTACAATATTTGTTACTCCTCTGTTTTTTTTTTTTTTACTTGCTAATGGGACCAAATATGTGAGAGCTGTTGGTCCATAGTAGCAAGAAAAAAGATGGATGTAAATATAAAATAAAAAAAAATCACATACCAATACAATTACAGAAACAACAAAAAATAATACTTAAATTACTTCCATAATAACTATATGAAACATGTTCAAATATATTAATTGCATTAAATAGTACTCCGTATTATAAAAAAACTACTGCAATTTATAGTTCAAATTACACTAATTGTTTTTGAAAAATATATAAGAGATTTTTACTATGATTTTCATCTCATTATTTTAGGAAGGTGGATATTTTGTAGAAGATTTTTTAGGATGGGTAAAAGGGCGGGAAAATGTTAATTCTAGAAGCGACACATGGCAAGCCCTAAACCTAGTAGCTTCTCTTTTGAGTATAATATATATAAATATAACATATATTAGTTAACTTTTCTTTATTTCTTCACAAAATCTTGAGCATTCACCACAGAACATACCAAGTGTAGTTGATTATTTGCAAATATCAGCAATTGTTGCAGACTTGCACAGGAAACTTAAGATGAAGGTTAAAGATTTTGCGAACAAAGCACCCAATAATGGAGTCTCAGTTCGATGTTGAAAATGATGAGGATTGTAAGTAAAATTTATAAAAGCATAAAAGGAGAAGAAAATCTTGGAGTAATCAATATGGGAAAATTGTCAAAAAAACTCAAAAGTTGCAAAATGTATATTCGGGATATTTAATGAACGAATCAAACCTTTGCCATATATGATATTTATTAACTGATTTCCTTATCTCAAAAAGAACAGCCTATCTCATTTCCTAAAAGAAAGAAATAAGACACAGAGACCAAACTACGCAAATTATTTCACTTATCTAAGTAACTATTTGACTTACCAAATGCATTGAGTTATTTGACCTTATACGACCTATTTTTTTCTAATAAAAAAACCAAGGTGAAAAAAATGCCTTGAGGTTTCGAGAGTGTTCAACTCCGGATAAAATTCTTACGCCATGACGATATTGTCATAGCACTACCAATTAACCAATCATTTAGATTTATGTTCTCTTCAACCCCCCTACTTTGCTCATTCAAAAGTCCAACCACATTATGCTACATAGCACTACCAAGCCATCAATAGGACCCACTTCAACACCTCTATTTTGTTCATTTAAGAACCACCAGTACATCCTAATTTTTATTGCGGACCTATTGCTTGGGTTCGGTACATGAATTTTTATTTAGAGAAAACAGCTTGTCGAATTATACAGCTGGTAAGGGCTGTGATGAGGTGCTAGGCAACACACACTGATTTGAGTGGACAAATCACCTGCTATATCTTACTAAGCTAACTTCACCAAAAACGTCAGATTAAGTTTGTACTTCCCTCCTCACTGCTCCTATGAAGTTTGAATAGTCCCATATAATTCAGATGAAGTGAGAAAATGACAAATGCATCCACTTGTATCATTTAAGTTTATGAAAAAAAAAAGAGGGTGTAGCATCAAAAATTGTAGTCAAATTTTACATAAACATAAACATGAAATTATGATTTAGCAAATTGTACGATGTGCCTTAAGGTTCCAAAATAACCCCAAATAGGCAAATATCTTGTATTTTGAAATCATAACGTGCACCCCTCAGTTTTACAAAATCTGTGACTCATTCCTTACATGTAATGGATGTTCAACTCTACAAATTTTGAACCCCTATTATCCAATTCTGTCCATAACCCAACGTAATCGTAAAACTCCTTGATGTGTAGAAAGAATCCTAATCAGCATTATCAATAGCGCCCCATCATCCTCGGTAGCAACTTCCCGCTCTGCCTCCATTGTACCCTCCATGACCCCCTCCAAGATCATATCCATAAATGCTATGGGTTTTATGATCAAAATAACCACAAAGCCATATTTAATTGTTACACAGTATACCACTTTCTCTTTCCAATGATTTGTGGAGAGGACATGGTTTTGGTGGTAATGTTGGCATTTGGAGGTTGGGAACCCATATGTCATTACGGTGGCATGAAGGGTGTGAGAGGTTATAGCAGTTAAGTTTATGGGCTTATGAGTGATTGCTGGGTTAAGGTAAAAAGAAGAAGAGTAATGATGAAAGCAACCACACAATGCTAACAATAATTGATGCGGTGTTGGATAGAAGCAACGTTATATGACAAGTTTGTATCATTGTCGCTAATGTTATATTTAAAAATTGTTTGCAACTCTCAAAGGTACACTAAAATTTTCAAGCACAGGGGTACTTGCCAATTTGGTATTCTTTAACCTATGGAACGTTGTACAACTTCCCTTCTAATTTATGCTCCATATTTACAGCTAGTAAACAAAATCAAGATCAGAATAATGCAGATCACCTCAAATTTAAAACATGTTATTCATCAGAAAACAAAAGAAACTTACTTTAAGAAGTCTGATTCAATGATTTCATAAAGATAGCATACGTAGCTCAAAAGGTAGCTGTAGACAAATAATGCTCATTACAATGACAGCCTCATTTCTATCCTCTTTAGACGTCCTAGCCATTGTCTCTTGGATATGCTTTTTTCTCTTTAGCATTATCTACCTCCAGTTTTTAGCATATTCAAAGGATGCGGTCTAGAGTTCAAATCCATTCCAAATATCTTGATACCCAGACCCGTTCCAACTGTGTAGCAGATTTCCATCTGAGTATGAAGAAAGGTGAAGAGATGATCCTTCTAAAGCAACAATCAAAAGTAGACACACCATTGTCAAAGAAACTACCTTGTTAAAAGAGCATATTTTTTTTGCGTTCCAAAACTGGAAGAGATACAAACCGTCCCATGATATAATACAAATGAAAAACAATGGGAGAGCCAGAAATTGCAATGATCTAAAAGAAGACACAGCAGTACAATAGAATAGCAGACTAAAAGCAAGTAAAAACTGAAAAAGAACTGATAGCTCAACAAAAGAAGTTTAAGATAGTATGCGGCTACCCCAAAGTTGACTAAATGCAACGACATCCCTAATGCGCGGGGAAGAGTAGCCATTGAGTAACCATTCCAGGAACAAGCAAAATATTGCTATCTGGCATATCATGAAACTGTTCTTGGTGCAATACTAGCCCATTGGAGGCCTGGATGGAGAAATTATCTAATTAAATACGACTTCAACCTTGCCTTGGTCCCCAAAGTACAGGTCGAGTCATCAACTGGACTGCCTGTGAAAGCCAAAAGTTGAGATGCCCAACTTACTCCAGCATATCCTTTTTTTCTGTTCACTGGTACCATAAAACTTATTTCACACTCAGTACTCACTGATACCATAGAAGTTTTAAAAAAAAATAAATTTAAAAAACCAAAACAACCACACTAAAATTACTCATGCAAGGAAATATTTGTTAAGAACGCCTTCTGTTCCAATTTTTCGAGGAGCAGGCTCCCAAGGTCCACAATAGAAAGTTTTTGCTCCATATTTAAGGGTGGTAAAGAGATTTACTTTTCTCACCTGCGATTATAGTTTTTAATTTTTAAAAGGTGTGTAAGGGATTGCTTATAAATTGCAACTAGCCAAATAGGACATCTAGTTTTAGCTTAATAGGTTGAAAGCATCATCATTGAACTACTTTAGACAACAACTATAAAAGAGAAATGCAAGGGGAGGAGATGGAGGAAGATGGCGCGGAGGGGAGGTGAAAAATGGAGTATCATTTTAGTTTGGAAGAGGAAAGGACCCTCTTTCTCCACTAACCTCTCCATCTTCCAACCATGTACTAACAAGGGGGTTTTGTCCCCTTTCCTTCTCTTGCCTCCCTTTAACTCCATTTCCTTCTATCCAAAGTAAGGCATATTTTATATAAGAAAGTAAAAATCAGCAGGCTATAAAATATAAAACTGTCTCAGTGACTATGATTTAATGTGGAAGTGTCACCTGAAAGGGTTTAAGTCAAATTGAGAAAATAAGGAAAAAAGAATAAAGATGGACATCTAGACTAAACTCTCATAAATCCGAAGTATCTTACGATTGTAGAAATTAAGTGACTGGTGCAATGATGACGTTCACAACCAACTGAACAATGAGCCATTCAGCCTGTCTTGCAAAGGCTTAACTTGACCCCAGTCTCAAAGCCAAGTCCATTCCTGCGAAACAAATCACAAATAAAAAACCGCCATATAGTGTACCCTCAATTAATAAATAAATTTAATTAAAAAAAAAAAAGACAATCTGATCCGAGAAAAGGCATCTGAAGAACATGCAATTCATGTGTCTCCCTTAATCCGTCCAGTTCTGCAGTCATGCAAAGATTCAGAACAAATGAAGAGAAGAAACATGGCAAATGATGGAATAAGAGACTAAATAAGCAATTACCAATCTTGGTTCTTTTCCTAAATCTGCACATTCTGGCAGGGCAGCTCTTCCTAGAGCCTCCAACGGTGCCGCCAAATGTAACAACAAATTCATATCTTAATATACTTTCATGAATTATCCAGAAGCTTAAAATTTGACTGCAGTCAATTAGACGATTTAATCTCAAACAACATCAGTATAGACATACTATGAATTTTTTAACAATTGAGTTAAGGTTTTGCTTTGTAATTATATTATGCCATTACTTTTGCTAATAAATAGTAAGGAGGAGGGTAAAATAGTGATGAATTCTTACAATTGGGTTGAAACAATCAAAAAAAATTCTTACAATATCAACATATCATTTTTGTCAGTATAGAGTAATTATTTTGCTAATTAATGAAATTTAAAACAGTAAAATTAATAAATAATATAGAAAGCAAAAAAATAAAAATAACATAAAATAAAATAACTAAATAAAAAAAAACACTCTTGTGTTGCGAATGTAGTGTACACTCAGGGTGTATATAGGATTCCTAATCTAGCAAGTATGTCCAGTTTACTCTATTGACCAACCTTTAAGATATCATACCAAAAGTAAATTATATACGTACAAAGAATAAACATCAATAATCAAGATAATACAATAAAAATAAAAAAACCACACCAAATTGGGATATGAAGAAAGACTAAAATCAACTTGATATACATCCACAAATGACAACAACTGCTACTTAGTAATAAAGCTAAACTACAGTACACAAAAATTAAAATCAATAAATTAATAACAGTCCCAACATAACAAAAATAAAAAAAATTAGGATTCAAAACAAAATATGACAATAATTCCAAATTATGAAATTCTTAAATTTAAAAACAACAAAATAAATTAGTCTAACACCTCTAATGAATAATGAGCAAGACCATGAGATTGATTCAACCACCAATACCCTTTTTTTCAATTCATAATTAAAACTTCCATTAATCCAAATCTATCTTCAACTTCATCTTTTCTTGATTTTCTTCTTTCTTTGAAAAAACCAAAGCAATTGTGCAAATATGTTTTTTCTTCTTCTTCACTTCTTTTCCAGGATCATTCATTTCGTTCCATGAATCTTTCACACAAACCCAAGATCAAATTTGTGCAGGCAAACACCAAGTTTCGCAAATTTGCTAAAGGAAGCTAATTTTGTTGAAAAATATGATGACTAATTCCAACAAAAGAGGTTGTTTAAATTAAGAGGGGTGTCTAAATTTGAGTTAATTGAACAAATATTGTCACGATTGGGGGAAAAAAAATTAATATTTGGGACAATGTGTGGGTGCAATCTAAGATTAAACGTGGAAATTGTTGAAAAGATTCAATTTTATTTCGGGTTGGGGGGGGGGTGGGGGGTGGTGGTGGAGGGGTGGGATTCGGGCGGGGGGTTTTTTTTTTTTTTTTTATTATTGTTTTTGTTTTTTTGGGCCTTTTTCCTCTCTGTGAATTTCTTTGAATATGATGCATTGGCAAAATGTGACGAGGACGTGGTGGGCTGGTGGTTTTAATGGTCAATAATAATAAGAGGCAGTTTATGTTGGGGGTTTACTCTTTAGTGACTTTAATAACTTACAGTTTAGGGTTATCAATTTGTTGCTGATACATATTTAATTGGGTTTCGGTCAACTTCAGTTCTGAGTTAGTCTAGTGCTGTCTTGTACGATTGGTTTAAATAAATTTCAGGCAATTAGGAATAAAGTAAATAGTTTTTGTTTCTCTACATTCGGAAATAATTTGTTCAAGCTCATTTCATCAGTTAGACCCACTAATTCAATTAAAAAGATCACCAAAAAAGCAACACATTTAATGATAAATAGGTTTGTTTCGGCTTATATCAGATTAGTTTCATATGTTTATAAGGTCAAAACTTCCATCTATAGAGGGAAGAAAGTTGAAATTGTGTGTTAGAACTTATTATCAATTAATGTGAAACCTACCCAAATACAGTTCAATGTCTCCTTGGCGCCCGCGCTAATAAACGCGTTTAATATTAGTTGTCTGACATCATTGTTAAAAATAACTACCGATAGAATATACAATATGTCATGGTTGTACATCAATTTTAAAAGGAATTATTGAGTTCACAATTTCACAAATTAATTGATAAAATAACATTTATTTTAATATAAAGATTGGGATTTTGTGGATCACTATATTTTACTTTAAAAGGCCGATGTTATCGTTAACCTATTTTTGCTTATCTGAAATTAATTTTGCTGATCTAACGTATTTTTGCTTATCTGAACTTATTTTTGCTGAAACTGAACTTATTTTTGCCTGAAATCATAACATTTTCAGTGAAACCATCTTTGCTGAAGTGAACTATTTTGTTGATCTAACTTCATTTTTGCTGAATAGAACTTATTTTACCACTTGAAACTTTTTTTGCTTAATAGTAAAAATACGTCGAGAAACAGGACCTAAAGTTCAGTTTCAGGTTAGGTTCCACGTAGGTCCAATTGATCAAAATCATGTTGCCCATATTCACCTCGCATTCATTGAGTGATTGTGTTTACATTAAATCAATAAAGCCACTTATTTTTATTTAGAAATCTTTTGTAGCTTTGGGAAATGATGGCTTGATACATTGTACAGGTTGTAATGCAAGTAGATTAATAATTTTGATGAAGTATCAAATCAACTAATAATTCGGAGAGCCACCTTCCTTAATAAATTTCCTAATTATATCAAATTACTTATCATGTAGCCTATATTTTTTTTGTATCTTACACACGTTCTATTTCCGCAACTATATAGGTACATACATAGTAAAAATTATGCTTCAAACAATTTAGTAACGTCCATGTCCGTTATGTAGTTAGGATAAGAGAAAAATTTTGATTTTAAAAATGATATATTTCATTATTAAAATTTTGTACAATGAGGGAAAGTAACAATCTTTTGTCTTGTACCATCCATTATCATATAAAAAATTATATCAATAAGAAATTACCCTACAGTAAAATTTTTAATACTTACAAAAACCAATTTTTGATTAATGATGAATGGACACATGTATGATTCTAATATAAAAAAATTATGAAATGTATCTCTTTACAGCAGTATTGCACAATTACAATATATATATTAGGAAAGGTTCCAAATGAGATCCTCGTTATCATGAGAACCGTGAGAACTACATTAAAAACTCCTTAATGAAATATTTTTTTCTTTATTTTTCTAGGGTGTTATACGTGTTACTTTATTCTATTAATACAATAAGGTATAAAACATATAATCAAGTGTTTTAAGTTGTCATATAAAATTGACCTATAAGTACTTAACTAGACCACCTAATAGTAAACTATTTCAAAAGCTTAAAGAAATTAATTAAACACTGTTTAAATTGAAAAGTAAGGCTATACCTAGTTATAATACATTGTTACCAAGTGATTGCAACTTTTAAAATGTATCTAAAACGGTAGTTAATTTAGTTAGTTCTCACTGTTCTGCAGCAGGCGGGTTCTCATGAAGATCCCTCACTCCTATCTATATATATCTATATATCTACAATCTTTTATTATATCAGGTTACATCGTTACTTATAGGTTGAATAAGAGAGGGGAAGAAGGAAAAGAATTTATAAGAGTGACACAGACGATATGGAGGCCTAATCCTTAGGCTAACCTTTTTGTATATTATATTAAGCTATTTGCTCTACTCATAATATTTAATGACTTCTTTGAATCCTTTTACATTGTCATGGTATCTAAGGGCTAAGACCTTCACCTCTAATGGTTTTTTCTCTTCCTTTTTCCTTCTTCCTCTCGCGCACATCCTGGCTAATACCTGGAAAATCGATTAATACATGACATCCGGTTGTATTTCTCGACAATATACCCCGCTTAACACGAAACTAAAATATTCGATGTATTTTATAAAACAGTCGAGATGTTTGTATAAAACTTGATTATTTTAAGATTTTAATACATTTATATGCTAATAAAAAACTAGATATTTA